>ML802402.1:19322-36346 GCA_009831015.1 Picea engelmannii
TCATCTTCATCGACAATTAAAGGCATGGGAAATATATCACACAAAAAAGAGTGGACATGATAGCTTTCACAACATAGACATAATCTCTCCCAAGGAGTAAATCGAAATCCAAGGGGTCTTGGACTACCATGACATCAATAAATACAATTTTCCCTTTCAAAGTTATGGGAAACTAAGGAAGGGTCCCTAAAGTTTCACTGGTTCTTCTGTTAAAAGTTAACAGATTCTACGTAACCGACACAAGCGAAGGATAACCCAAATCTTGCCAAGCAATAGACGACAAAATAATAACGAATGCACCTTCATCTAGCAGCTTCTAAGGAGCGTCCCACCTACAAACCTGTACTGCAATATTGAAAGGAAAGTGAGAGGGAAGATGAGGTCTAGTTAGCACACCCCAATAAAAAAGGATGGCCTCATGACTTGGAGGGGGTTCCATAGGAGAAGGAGGAATGCCCCCCAGCACGGTAATGTCTGTATCAACAAGAAAAATATGATCAATATTAGGTTTAATCTCTAGCGAGAGAGTAGGATCGAGAAATGATGGGATCAGATCGACCACTTGAGTTGCATTCTCCAAGGGGAGAATGGGGTTGATGGATGGAAAGAGATTGACTGCTTGGGTTTTAATCTCTAACGAGAGAGTGGGATCGATCGAGGATGGGATCAGATCAACCACTTTGTCAACTGGTTCCATTAAGGATGTGACTAGATTGACTACCTAATCAACCGAACTGATCGATGAAGGGACCATATTGATCATGTCATCAACGATAGGTGGGTTGAGAGTAAGGTTGTCGTAAGGAGTCAGAATTAGAGGTTGGGAAGTAGTCATGTCTACTAGTAATTTCTAGGCTTTGTCCATACGAGGGAAAATGTGAGTTTGATGACTCCCTCCGCATAACATACACGAGAACTTGAATCTACTTTTCTTCCTCCCAATTGTATCTTGACTAGTTGATGGGAGGTCATCAACATGTTGTTCATAGGTTGACGATATGGGCTCATGAGGGCGTGAAGACCATGCTTCTATGACCTTTGATATACTAGGGAAATCCTTAATAAGATGGCTACCCTTACAAATCTTGTAAGGGTACTTGGGCTTACGGTTTGCTTGGATGATCTTGGCATCATAAAAACTCCCATCATGATTATCAGTAACTAGTTGTTTCCAACATGTCTGGAAATGGTTAGAGGTTTGGAATCTTTCTTATTTTTCTTCTTCTTAATATTCCTTTTCGTCTTCTTCTTATCTAACGAGTTACTAGCTTCATATCTTTCAATGGATGAAGAATATGAAACCGAAGAAGACCTTGCAAGTGAAGAAGGAAAAAAAGATCTTACTGGAGAAGAAGGTAAAGGATCAACATGAGGTTGATGTTCTTGGGGGGAAGTGCTTACAACCGAAGCACTAGCTGCATTCGAGATTACCTGAGAGGAAAAAAACCATACCAGTAATCCAATTGTGAGACGTGGAAAGATCAAAGTAGCGATGTAAGGAGGACCAATGTTTCCATAAGAAGGAAAAACAAAAGGTTCCCCCAGAGCAGGGGTTGCTTCATTGGTCGTTCCGGGAATTGACACCATTAAACACAGATCCAATCTAGAGTCTTCTAGGGAAAATAAACAACACATGCTAAAAATCTAGGAGGCAAGAAAACAAACAAAACCTTCTCACAATGAATGCACTAGTTGGTGATGAAATCCAACGTCCCAGGAATAATGTAAGAAGGGGTTGAGATAGAGAGGGTGGAAAAGTTACGTTGATAACCTGCTTAATGGACTTATGCCTTGGTGCAAGCTTCCACACAATAAACATGGATTTACCCTCCAAGGAGCCCGAGTAGGGTTGGTCAACATCGATTCCAGGTACAGTGAAGACTTCCCCTTCACCGTCACCTCGTGTATTACCCTAAAGAGAAAGGTCACTAAGGTTACCAAATACAACAATGATGCCTAGGGAGACAATCGAAAATCTAATACATGTGCAAGGGCAGGGTAGCTGAGCCTAAAATCGAATTGAGAAGACCCACACAAGGTTTTTTTCTCAAGTGACCACTACACCAATGCCAACAAAGAAGGGTTAATCACTCTACTAGTATCAATACGACCTCATGTTTGACCCTTGTGTGAGAAGGGCTTCCCAGGACAAAATGTAATAAGTTGATTTCACTTCTCCCTAACTCAATATTCTATGTTTGTTTACAACTTTGGCAATTTGTCTTTCACACCTATTCCAAATCCCTACAACTAATCTAATGTAGGTTTGCTACCAGAAAATACAAAAATGTCTAATCAATTTTTATAAGTGTTTTATTTTAAGGATGTTGTTATTGAAGAGGAAAATGGCGTGGACTAAATGATGTTTTGATTGACTCTAAACAATGCAAATAAATGAGAATGCAAATATTTCACTTCAATTCAAGCTATATTATGAGAAGGAGAAAACGTTTATCATTTTGATATGCACAATGTCCCAAAATTTTATTAAACTCATCAATATCAAGATCTTCAAGGAATGAACCAAGTAGACTGTACACCAATCCATGATTCATGGCCAAAAATGCCAAAAACCATGCAATTTTTCTACTTCAAATGCAAGGATATCCCCAATCTAAAAATCTTCTTTTAAAACGAACTATTCAGAAAAAGAAATGTTCTTTCACTAAACAATTCTAAAGAAAAAAAAATTGTTTGTAAATGAAAGACACTTAAATAAAGAGATCAAATCTTTCAAAATCACACAAGCTAAGACAAATCAAAGAAGGCTAAAAGAAGATTCAAAAGCCGTCAAGCAGATTGTAATTAAAACTAAAAATTCACCCCAAAACCATATCTAATATCTGGGCAAAGTGAAAGATTGATTGTCACTCAAAACATTTCTTCAGGAACTATCACAGGTAGCAGAAGGACACAGTGCGGCGATCAGGGATCGTCACAGGCATTAGAAGGACACAGTGTGACGATGTCGCACTGGTTTTCACAATAGGGTGCGATGATGACTTAAAGTGAAGGAAGAATGAATAGAGGATAGGGTTTCCCAATGAACTTTCAAGACCAGGGAGTCAACATGGATCACCCAATGACTCAGAGAAGGAAAAATCAACCAAAATTAGGAAAGCCAAAGCCAAAAAGGGAAGCAAGGAAAAAAATAGGATGTTCCCTTGTATGGTCGCCAATTTTGTTATCGGACAAATCGATAAGTGAGGACACAAACTGATCTCCCTAATTTCAACAATAAATTAGAACAAAATATAGCAGAGTACAAGCTTCTCCCTAGATTTAATTGTAATATAAACTAGTTCAAAGAGGGACAAATTACATACTATTTAAACGTCGTTTGATCCTCGCTAGTATCATCCTTGTTCCATCTTTGGATTTGTGATATTTTGAACCTGTTTAGAAGCACAAACCAACAAAGAGAGAGAACAACGATATATATATTCCAATGAGACCTATGCATAAGATCAATGAATTATATAATAAAAATGGAGACACTTTTATAGGGAAGAAATGCATTACTGCATTATATTGATGAAAGTGGAGAATACAACCTATGCCTTGATGTTGCAAGGTCCCTTCCAATGACCCTTTGCTTCAACGCACACACCTTTGATCCAATTCTTTTGATGAAGAGTATTCACAACCTGAATTGGAAAGCTAAAGAAAAGTTATCACAAGTATAATATTCAGCAGAATTCTTCATGCATAAGCCATCCTATCCTTTCCCATGAGAAATCCCTCTTTATATAGAGTGAAGAGGGATGGATGAGGACATTAGGATGATCCCACTAAATCAAATAAGCGAGTAAGATATAAACCGATCAGAGGCCAACTCATATTCTAGAAGATTCCATTCTAGAACTTTCATGAATTTCACCTTTTTCCCTTGTTTGAGCATCTTCACACCCTAAGCACAAGAAGCCTGCGATGACTCCGCAACCCAATTTGGTGCAGCATGCGACGATCAAGCATCGTCACACCCCAAGCTTTTAGTTGGGTGTGACGATCTCCTTTTATAGGGTTTTTAAGTAAAGAAAGATGATCCAATTTCTCAGGGATAAAGTCTCATTTCTTCAGTAGCTTCAGGGAACAGAGGATTAAGTCATACATATATTGTCAGTTGATCATAGGGTGACCAAAATAATGTGTAACAAAATCTAGAGGCCCAAAGGAAGAGAACAACAGAGCAAGAAAGTGGTGCTAGGAAGAAAGCAAAGGCCCATAGGAAAAAAATGGAAATGTCACTGACAATAGATGAAGTAGAACTGATATCCACGACAGTAGAATATCAATTGTCATAAGTATGAGAAAATTTGGAAAACCATCATGCTTCAATTTTGGAACTAGTATAGGAGGTAAAAAGTACACTAGAATAGTTGAGGATCAAGGCGGAAAAAAAAACAAAAAGAGAAACCAGTGCCAGTAAGAGAAGGAGCACCTATCAAAGAGACAACACAAATCACAACGCAGGGAAGTGATAACTTTATCATAACACCATATATGTCATTCATCGATGAGGAAACAACACAAAATCTTGTGAAGGATTTCGAAACATTGGACTTGGCGTTCAACAAGATACCAAAAAAGGCGCTCTATAAGTTACAGGTTAGCACCGCACAGGATATTCAGTCTAGAGAAAGGTCCGACGTGACGAATCTACATATAGCACAAGAATAAAATATGGTACTAAAAGAAGACATCATTCGGGAAGGGCAGAAGAAAGAGATAGCACAGAAAAAATTGGACGAGATGGAGACCCAAATAAATGTAGTCTTTCATGCCATCTCAAATGACACAGTATCAGTGGAAGCATCTTCGAAGGAGAAGATAACAAATATAGCACAGACTCTGCAAAAATATAAAGAGAAGATCAAGGAACTAGAGGATCACGGAGTACCTACGACTCTCCTAGTAGTCTGAGTGCAAAGAGAGAAAGACGCGACAACAATTGCAAACAAAATCATGCAAAACATACATAGAGTGGAAGAACTACTGGAAAAGAGAGGCTATTTATGGACCCAACTATTAGAGGATGGGAGCCTACAAGAGCTGCAAGGAAAGGAAGATAAATTGCATGCAGCAATGGCATATGTCAAGAAGCAATAGAGGACAATGTCACTTCCATAGACGATCAAGAAGGACGCAAAAATGAAGAACCTTCAAGTAGAAGAAAAAGTGGTGCAGGCACAGAAGATCGCACGACAGGCTCAATTGAAGCCCTTACAGGAAAAGACAGCACAATTGGTCATGGAAATTAACGTAGTGAAAGCATGCCTTGAATATATAGGCTTAGAGGGGGGAGAGATATTATGACCACCAATCACTATGCAGGTGTTCGAATCCATGTCAACAAAGAGAAGCTAGGTTCAATAGTTGTGCCAATAGATAGTAGATATGTACGAAGGGTTGGCAGAAGCAGTGGCAGACATTGGAATTAGGCAGTGACTTGGGATGAGTCATGATGTCAGTTTTGGGGGCTTGTTGGGGACATGCCAATTTGGAGGGAAAAGCATGACGTGAAAGGTGGATGTGCATGTAGAAGAAGTAGCACGTGTAAGGTAGACACGCATGCAAGAAAAGCAGCTTGTGCAAAATAGATGCACATGTAGAAGAGGAAGGCATGCGAGGCACGCATACAAGAAGACCTAGCCATGATAGGGTTAGGGTTTTGGTAAGAGAATGTTATGGCTAGTAATCCAAAAATATGTATAAGTAGGTATCTAGGAGGTCTAGGTCAAGGTTCTTAGAGGTTCAAGGTTAGAAGTTCGGGGGGTTCGGGTGTGACAAAATGACTATAAACCCGATTGATATTGTAAGTTGTTAAGTTGAGGAGAGGGAATAAGGGATATCTTGAGGGTTAGATCATAGCCTGAGGAGCCTGATTTGATCTACTCCACCTCATTGTAGATCTCAACCTATTCTAATGGAGAATTGTAATGTGAGAGGCGTTATAGTTTGGGAATTAAAATAATAAAAGAGAAGACCAACTAAATCTTTGTGGACATAGCCCAGGAGGGGTGAACCATGGTATATCATGTGTTATCTGATTGAATGTTATGTATCTCTTTTGTTGTTAATGATTATATGTTAACCAAATGTGTGAATGACTAGGTAGATCTGTTACTTTACATGCATGAGCAATAATGTCAGGCTATTCCATATAAGTTGAATATTAAAGTAATAAATGAAGACTACAAAGTTTAATCGCAGATCCCCACTCATTTCCCAAGCTGCAAGAACCTGAGCATTGCATCCACCCATAAGAACTATCTCGGGTGAGATTATGTAGTGCACCATGTGCATTGTGTATCCTTCTGTTTTACTAGGAGGGAAGATAGTTTTAGGAGGGTTTTGTTGGAAACCAAGTAGACCTAGACCTGGGTCAGGACAAGAAGGGTAGCATGATTAAACTATAACGCAACAACCTTGTAGTGTCATTATTACTCTGGAAGTTCATATCTATCAGATACCAGAGGTAGTTTCGACTATTGATCCACCAAAACAGTGCCACAAGGTAATCTCTCATACTACAAAATTCATCCTCTTCATAGTTTGTTCAAAGGATGCACCAAAAACCGTTCCAACCACTACAGCCTCAACACCTTTTATCCGGAAAAAACAAATTGTTTCTTCACCTACAATGGTCCCTACACAATGCCCTGTCAAACCCAGAGACAACATACTGGTGAAGCATATTCAACCCTACTAGCAACATGCTTGTGACAGTATTCCATAGACCAAGCAACACAACTTCTCCAACAAAGCACACAACTAACCAAGATTCAGATTCAAAAAATTCTTTCCCCTCTTCACTTGGCACTCAATGCAATGAAGACCATTGCTTCCTAAGGGAGGAGTATTGATCCAGATGGATATTGGTGGCCACCCACCTGTTCGAACTGGCTCATTTTGTCAGTTTTTAGTTTAGCACGTTCTTTTGTACTTCTTTGTAAATGAGGGTTCTACCCTTTCTGGGTTTTCTGAAGCCCTACAAATATTCCAGGCGGATAATAGTGGCCTTCCACCTAATCCAACTGGCTTATTTTTTATGTATTCATGTCATCACATCTTGTTGTACTTATAGGGCCGTTTTGGGGCCCTGAACAATGTTATTTTGGTGTTCCAAAGTCAAATTGTAGATAGAGTTGGATTTTGACGGAATAATGCGTAGTTCTCTAAAATACCTTTCCAATGGGCTATCATGTGCCTAAAACGGATATTGTATACAAAATTTACGACCCCGAGAAGTTAATGTACCAACTTACCCAAACAGGGCCCACATGACTTTTGTTGTTTCATCTCCTAGGGTTAGTTTTTTGGATGTCTAGGGTTTTGACATTCCTGTTTAACATAAAAAGGCCTTCATAGCCTCATTGTAATCATATTCTTGCGAATGAGCATAGTCATCACATCTCTTCTCAAAGATAAAGCTGCCACCATTCTAGTGAGTCTTGCACTATGTGTTTTTACAGTCTCTTTATAATTATTTCATTAACAAAAATCGAGTATTGTTGTATTTCTCTGTTTCTGGAAATTTTCATGAGTGTTTTATTGTAATATCTCTGCTTTCATTTCATTTCGAACATAATCTGGATCAATGGTATAAGAGCAGGCTGCTCTTGATGGTTTTTTAGCACATGTCTCCGACGAGGTCTGAGTATAACCAATTGGGTCTCGAGCTTGTGTCTCTTGAGTACAATCACTCTCTCATGCCCAAGAAACCCTCGATGGAGGAAGAAAATAAAAACGATGGAACAAAAGATTCTATTAAATTGTTGCTTGAGCAAGCTCTCACACAACAGAGGGACAAAATGATGGAGAATTTTGCACACATCCTTCAACAGATGTCGATAGAAACATACACATCTTCATCAAACGACCATTTTGGAGGAACCTCTCCCTTCAAGGTACAATTTAATTTCAATATTCCTATATTTGAAGGTCAAATAGATGTCGATGCTCTAGAAAAATGGTTAAATCTATTAGAAGGTTATTTTTCTGTTCAAAATTTTTCCAAGAGGGAAAAGATCTCCTTCGCACTCCTCAAGGATCTCCCCCATGTCAAACATTGGTGGGAAACTTACTGGGAGCAAAGTTCCACAGAGGAATCTAGAATATATGGGGTTTATCCCACTTGGCATTTTTTTGTGGATGCGGTCAAAGAACAATATTATCCTGTTGATAATTATGAAGACCAGTACATGAGATGGACCACATTGCGGCAAGAGAAGAGCCAAACAGTGTCAGAGTTCACAAATACTTTCCATACCTTGCGCACCAAGCTGGGTATCAAGGACTCCGAGCAACATCTGGTTCTGAAATATCACGAGTATTTGCATAGGTACATCCAAACCGAAATGGATTTCCTAAACATCTCATCATTTGGAGCTGCCTATCGATATGTCGTCAAAATCGAGCAGAAATTTAGGCACCAGAACAAATGGTAATTCAGGTTTGTAAATATGCAACAACCAAAGCATGGTAAAGATGGCCCTAACCAACAGCCTCTAGACATTTAGTCCAAGACATAGGAAAAAAAGGGTAAAGGGAAGATGAAGAATGACATTGGGAAGTGGTGTGAATTCAACAAAATCCCCTGGCACAACACCGATGAATTTCACTCGAAATAGTCATTGGTGGCTGAGGTTAACGAAACGGAGCCGAACCCTTTTTCGGAATCCAATCCAAAAAATATTGAAAATATATAGATCATCGACATAGACCCCAATTCCACTATCGAAACCAAAACAATTCAACCAAAAGAATCAGTAGATACTGAAGAGGGGGGGCACCTCTTCCATTCATAGATATGGGTGAAGGGGACTCCATTGCATTTCATTGTTGATAACGACAGCCATAAAAAAATCATCTTAACAAAGGCCATCAAACAGTTGGGGTTGTCAACCACACCACACCCACAACCATAAAACATTGGGTGGCTTCACCAAAGACGAGATCTGCGTGTCAGCCAATAGTGTCGCTTGTCCTATGACATCCAACCCTTCAGGGATGAGGTAGTGTGTGATTTTTCCCCTCTTAATGTCTATGATGTGGTTTTAGGCCAACCATATATGTGGAGATGTCATGATGTCTATGAATCTAGACCCCGTAGTGTCATTATTACTCTGAGAGGTCAGTTTTATCAGATACCAAAGGTAGTTCCAACTAATGCTCCACAAAATAGTTCTGCAAGGTAATCTCTCATACTGAAAAATTCATCCTCTTCACAGTATGTTCAAAGGATACACAGAAGACCACTACAACCACTACAGCCTCAACACTTTCTATGAAGCAAAAACAAATTGTTTCTTCACCTACAATGGTGCCTACACAATGCCCCGTCAAACCCGGAGACAACAGGCTTGCAACAGTCTTCCACAGACCAAGCAACACAACTTCTCCAACAAAGCACACAGCTCACCAAGATTCAGATTTAGAAAATGCTTTACCCTCTTCCCTAGGAACACAACACAATGGATACCATTGCTTCCTAAGGGGGGAGGATTGATCCAAGTGGATATTGGTGGCCACCCAGTTGTTCCAACTAGGTCATTTTGTTAGTTTTTAGTTCAACACATTCTTCTGTACTTCTTTGTAATTGAGGGTTCTACCCTTCTGGGGTTATCTGAAGCCCTACACATCTTTCAGGTGGATACTAGTGGCGTTTCACCTAATCCAACTAGATTATTTTGTATGTATTCATGTTAGTACATCTTGTTGTAGTTCCAGGGCCATTTTGGGGCCCTAAATAGTGTTATTTTGTCATGCCACAGTCAAATTGTAGACTGAGTCATAGTTTGAAGGCATAATGTGTAGTTATCTAAAATACCTTTACAACGGGCTATCACAGGCCTAAAACTGAAATCGTATGAAAAATTTACGAACTCGAGAAGTTAATGTACTAACTTACCCAAACAGGGCCCACATGAATTTTGGTGTTTCATCTCCTAGGGTTAGGTTTTTGGATGTCTAGGGTTTTGGCATTCTTTCTTAACATAAAAAGGCCTTCAGAGCCTCATTGTAACCCTTCTCTTGCGAATGAGCGTAGCCATCACAACTCTTCTTAGAGATAAAGATGCCACCATTCTAGCGAGTCTTGCACTCTATATTTTTACAGTCTCTTTACAATTATTTCATTAATAGAAATCAAGTATTGTTGCAGTTCTCTACTTCTGGAAATTTTCATGAGTGTTTCATTGTAATATCTTTGCTTTCATTTTGTTTCGAACATAATCTGGATCAGTGGTATCATAGGAGACTGCTCTTGATCATTTTTCAACGCATGTCCCTGACGAAGTCCGAGTATATCCAATTAGGTCTCAAGCTTGTCTCTCTTGAGGACAATCACTCTCACATTCCCAAGAAACCATTGATGGTGGCAGGAAAGAAAAACAACAGAGCAAAATATTTTATTAAACTGTTTCTTGAGCAAGCTCTCGCGCGACAGAGGGAGCAAATGATGGAGAATTTTGCACACATCCTTCAACGTCTGTCAATAGCAACATGCACATCTTCATCAAACAACCATCTTTTAGGAACCTCTCCCTTGAAGGTACAAGTTAATTTTGATATTCCCATAATTTAAGTTCAAATAGATGGGGATGCCCTACAAAAATGGTTAAATCTATTAGAAGGTTATTTCTCTGTTCAAAATTTTTTTGAGGGGAAAATATCTCCTTCGCACTCCTCAAGGCTCTCCCCCATGTCAAACATTGGTGTGAAACTTACTAGGAGAAAAGTTCTATAGAGGAATATGGAATATATGGGGCCTAGCCCACTTGGGATTTTTTTGTGGATGCGGTCAAAGAATAGTACTATCCTGTTGATAACTATGAAGACCAATACATGAGATGGACCACACTGCGACAAGAGAAGAGTCAAATGATGTTGGAGTTCACAAATACTTTCCATACCTTGTGCACCAAGCTGAGTATCAAGGAATTTGAATGGAATCTGGTTATGAACTACCGTGGGCCTCTGCATAAGTACATCCAAACCGAAATGGATTTCCTAAATATCTCATCAATGGGAGCTGCCTATTGATATGTTGTCAAAATCGAGCACAAATTTAGGCACCAGAACAAATGGGAATTCGGGTCTGCAAATATGCAACAAGCAAATCATGGTAAAGACGACCCTAACCAATAGCCTCTAGAAAACCAGTCCAAGACACAAGAAAAAAATGGTAAATGGAAGACAAAGAATGACACTAGGAAGTGGTGTTACTTCTAGAAAATCCCCTAGCACAACACCGATGAATGTCACTCGAAACAGTCATTGGTGGCCGAGGTCAAAGACACGGAAACAAACGCTGATTCAGAATCCGATCCAAAAAATATTGAAAACCAATAGACCATCGACGCAAACCCCACTGTTGGCCCTTGGTCATGTATTAAGGAAGAAAGAAAATATTAAGGAAGAAAAAAGACAAAGTATGATGTGCGTGGAAGGCACACAAACCGAGGAAGGGTCGAAGTGGTTAAAGAAGCATAAAAGAAGGAACGAAGTAAAGGAAAGCAAGTTGTTGAAAGAGAAGATCAAGGAAGACAAAGCAACAAAGAAGATATATTGTGTACAAGTCAACAAGTGGAATAATACACTAATGGGTGCTCTGGAGCACCTCATGGAGAAGAAGGAAGAACAGGTCGCAAAGTCCTTAAAATGAGGGTGATGTGGACCCATGGTTTTTGGCACCTGAGCTTCGGTCCATGGTTTTCTAAGAGTCATGGAATGTATAAATAAAGGTCTAGAATATTTGAGTTGAGAGGTGGTAGTGGTGTTGATATGTAGAAGTGTTATGTTTTAGGGCATTCTTGTATTTTGGGTCTTCAGCTGGGTGCGAATATCGACTTTGTAGCTGGGTGCACAGGGGTAGAAAATAAAGAGGAAGAGAGAGAAGGATCTGCAGTTAAGTGTGCATATAGAACTGTATATATTCATCTATTCTATCAATAAACATAGTTTTGTAGATGTAGTCCTAGGGAGAGGGTGAACCACATAAAATCTTGTTGTTCCATGTGGTTGATGCTTTGTTATTTACTACCTTTTACACTATTATTGCACTGTTATTTTTCCTGTCGAAGATAAGAAGATATAACTTACTTCGTGAAGTTAAGAATAATATTGTTAATAATCTCTGGGATATTTTGCATTTTTGTTTTGGAATCATCTTGCATTTCCTCTGGTTGTAGACACATGTGCCCTACAACCCCCCTATTGCTACTTCATGTGAGACTTCATCTGCTTCGCAGGTGTTGCCATAAGGGCCAGTAGTTAGGGATTTTTGGTGCATTGTTAGAGTTGAAATCTAGGTCTGCCCTTGTGCCACCAAATGGTTCCGTTGTCGGGACCAAAATATTCTTGAGGGAATGTCAATGTGGTTTCCATCGAAGACATAAATTAAGAATTGGATAGAATAACAAGAAATGGACTTCACCGAAGCTCAGAACAAGAACCCTAGCATTAGTATAGAAGACTGGTTGGGAAGGTACATCTTTACCGATGTGCATGAGATTTTGTTTGTAGGAGTTCATCATGAGTTGTACAAGTGGTTAGCAAGACTAGCAGACACTCGGTTTGAAATCAGATGTAGACCACATATGGTTTGGACATCGACGTGGATTAAAAAAGTCAAGAAAGTTGATAACGTTGTGTCAAGGGTAGTAGATATATGGTTTGAAAACACTATTGGAGGGTACATTACTGAATTTTCTATTGATAGAGTGGAATCATATAGTCAAGTAGAGAGGTATTTCTTCAAGGGACCTAGAGGAAAGTTTCTACACTTTTTGAAGTTGAAGATTAAGATGTTATTGCATGAGAAGAATATATTGAAGATACAGTAATCAGTTAAATTTTGAAGCTAATGTTCAAGAATTCAGACAACGACAGTGAAACAGAGGCTGGACACGCGTGCAGTGGGAGATCATTTGGAAATATTCCTCTTGTGAACTTGTTTAAGAGGAGTTATAGGCCATTAGCACAAGACAACGGATTCTACAGTGGAGAAGAAGCAGGGTGATTAGACGAAGAGTATTCAGAGTTTGCAAGGGAAGAGGAAGTAGATACTAAATAACCTCGCTGAGAAGAACCATGAACTTAAGGTATTGTGCCTACTGTCGAAGTAAGTATTGCTACTCCTCCTGTTGTTTTAGCAGCACCAAGTAACCAGAGTAACTAGAGTAACCAGAGTAATCAGATCACTCAGAGTACTGTCACAAGTAGTTTAGTACAGACTCAGTCAAGAAACCAAGGAAAATCAATGGTAGATGAAATGAGGTTACCTATTTTTAGAGGAGATGGATCTGAGGATCCTGACCAGCATTGGTTCTTATGCGAAGCTTTATGGATAATTAAGAAAGTCATCGTTGAAGGTGTTAAGAGAGCTCAGTTTAGTACTACCTTGAGAGACCGTGCACTGAGCTAGTATATGAAGTTTGTTACAACATTTGTACAACCTAGAGCATTGAATGACATTAAGACTACATTGAGTGAAGATTTCAAGAAGCCTAAGTCGGAGTCGCAGTGAATTACTGAGTTGAAGGAAATCAAGCAGAAGGTGACTGAACCTGTTTGGTAATTTGATCAGAGGTTTAAGACCTTGATATGCCGTTTAAGTTTTCAAATTCTAGACGAACAACATAAGGAATGGTTCATCGTTGCCCTCCTGCACATTAGAGTTCCTCTAATGCAATAGAAGATCGCTTTGTAGGATGAAGCATTAGAGATTTCCATGAAACTAGAAGCAACCCCTGTAGGAGAATCCAGTCTAGGTATGAGTTAGATTTTGAATCAATTAACTAGTTTATCTTTACAGGTTGAAGACATGAAGAAAGACAGAGGAAAAGAGAAAAGAGAAGACATATGGTGTATTAGATGTAAAGAAGAGGGCCATGACAAAGAACACTGCCCTTTATTTAGTGAATACTTGGCATCTGTATCTCCTAACCCTTTGAAGAAGGCTACTTTAATATGGTGTGAGGTATGTAGAACTAGACATCGCCCTGGTGAATGTTATTATATGAAGAAATATGTCCATACACCCACCAATATTTATTGTACATTCTATAAAGCTATGGGGCATGTTGAGAAGGACTGTAGGGCTTATGACCTCATGCATGAAAGCTCAAGGGATGCATATATAATTCAAGGAGAATTACAACCAGAAGGGAATGTTTCACAGTTCAATTCCCCAGGAAGAGGAAGCTTCACCCCTCGCAGTGGGTTCAGAGGAAGAGGGCGAGAAGGAGGCATGGGTCGAGGTTGAGGTCAGCTTATTTTCTATAACTGCAGCCAACTAGGTCATCTGGAAAGGGATTGTCAGAACCCTTGTACTACTTGCAACTATTGTAATTCATTTGACCATGTCATTGAAGACTGTCCAATATTGTTAGCTAAAGTTTAGGAAAGACAAGGTGGAAACCAACAAGTCCATAAAATATCAGCTGAACGTTGCGATGAGGAACCCATAGTCGTTCTTGTTACTAGAGTAGGTGTTGTCACAGGAGAAGATAGGGTGACTCTAGGAAATACTACAAATGGATCAGGGATTAGAAGATCTTCAGAGAAGGCTCCATTGTTTGATCCAAGGAAAGAAAAACATACTTTTGAAGAAGAAATAATAGAATTTGTAGGTGAACATGCTTTTTCATCTAGGGCACAATCAAAAGTAAGGAAATGTGAAATGCCTCCAACATTTTATCATTTTGCCCCACCTAGACAAGGAAAAGAGATAAGTAATCTTGTGGAATTCTTGTATACTTGTATTGATTTGATTAAAGATCAAAGAGTTGTGCAAGAACTACAACACCTGATAAGACAGTATGAAATTGGAAGATTAGATCCTCTGCTAACTAGAGTTGTGAATCAAGTATCTAGAAAAAGGAGGACAAGCAAGGAAATGCACCTTAGTGCTCAAATTGGAGACTACGCCATGGACTATGTGGTCCTTGACCTAGGATTAGAAGTAAATGTTATGATGAAGCAGAATTGGGCATTGATGGGAAAACATAAATTGATTTACTCTCCTATAAGGCTCAGGATGGCTAATCAGCGGGCGATGAGCCCCTTTGGAAGACTAGAGCATGTCCATGTGGACATCGATGGAGTGAGGAAATTTGCAGACTTCGAAGTGATCGAGATTGTTAATGATAGTTGTCCCTATCATGCATTGCTAGGTATTGATTGGGATTTCGACAATTTGACTTTTATTGACCTGAAAAAGCGAATAATGAAATTTGAAGGGGATGGCCTTAGGGTCATTGCACCTTTTAATCCTGATGAAGGTCGCAGATACAAAAAACCTATAAGAGAAGAAGACCATGCCTATGATATAGAAAACATCTATAAACTGACAACAAGACATCGGGATTATATTAATCCTACAACAGATGGAAATCTAAGTTGGAGAAGTGAAAGTGCATGCTTGTCAAATTCAAAAGAAGCATTGGAAAATTGGCAGAATAAAATGTATGAAATCTCTACGCGGAGGTGTGCCAGATTGACCAAGGCAGTTCGCTGGATTGGCACAGAAGTAAGTAATCCTACATTTTATGGCTTGAATAATTTAAAGACATTTTTGTTTGAATTTGAAGGAATTGTACCAGTACTACAGAGGTTGTTGGCACTAGATGAAGCCTTGAAAGCAACACCAACTAGATGGTGGGGAACACACAAGAAGAACATCGCGGAGTGGGTACAATGTCACACCTTGTTGACAGTGTGCTTTTCAGACCAAGCTGAAGGTTGTGAAGTTTGATACACGGATCATAGTTATCCTAAGGACCATGTGCGAAGTTGTGAGGAATCCTGGAGAAACATTCCTAAAGAACAGTGGGTACATAAGTTCATTAACATCTTAGATACTACTCCTATCAACTGGTATCTTCAAGCAGAACTGCACTTGCTCACTACATATTGGTATGGTATGACCCAAAAATGTATAGCTACATTCTTGTGTGAAAGTTAGTACTCCACAGTAGATCAAACTTTATAAATTGTAAGACAGGAGGTCTTTGAGGAGGCACCTAACCCCTCTCTTGAACAAGAAGAAAATGAATGGAGTGCACCTCTTCAGTGGTTACAGGGTTGTTATAATATTAATGATGATGAGGATGATGACCCTAAGAATGTGAAAATTTCAGAAACTGAAGGACAAAGAGATATATAAGGGCCAGGGATTGAATTACCTTTTGTTGGGAAACCTATTAAAATTAGGAAGGTTAATATTGGAACAGAGCAAGCACCTAAGTTGGAAACTGATGGAGACTATTGAGATGATGCTACTATTAGTAAGATTATAGAACTATTGGATGAGTATTAGGACTTGTTTCCATCCAAGTTCATAGACATGAAGGGCATTAAAGGGCCCATGAGAGAAATGAAGATTCCTTTGAAAGCTAATGCAAGGCCTGTCAAGTAGAGGCCTTATAGACTGAACCCCAAGTACAAGCAGAAAGTTAAGACTGAATTAGATAGAATGTTGGAAGCAGGAATTATAGATCTAGTCGAAGAATCTGAATGGATCATCCCTATGGTGGTCAAAGATAAGAAGATGGGAGAAATATGAATCTATGTAGATCTGAGAAAATTGAATGATGCATGTTTACATGATCCATTTCCTACACCTTTTACTGATGAATTTTTAGATAATGTAGGAGGATAGAAAGTTTATTCATTCACAGATGGATTTTCGGGCTATCACCAGATCAAAATTGCTAAGGAGGACAGACATAAGACTACATTTGTAATAGAATGGGGTTCTTTTTAGTACATTGTGATGCCTTTTTATTTAAATAATGCACCAACCATATTTTCTAGGGTAGTGGTTGAAGAATTTAAGGAATTTTTACATAAGTTTTTGGAGGCATACTTTGATGGCTGGACCACTTTTAGTCTATTGAAAGATCATATTGAAAGTTTGAGATTAATGTTGGATAAGTGCAGGCAATGTCAGATTTCCCTGAACTTGAAGAAGTGTATTTTATTTTCACCTTTTGGAGTGTTTTTAGGACACATTGTGT
>ML802402.1:213024-225228 GCA_009831015.1 Picea engelmannii
TAGATCATGTGTTATCTGATTGAATGTTATGTATCTCTTTTGTTGTTAATGATTATATGTTAACCAAATGTGTGAATGACTAGGTAGATCTGTTACTTTACATGCATGAGAAATAATGTCAGGGTATTCCATATAAGTTGAATTTTAAAGTAATAAATAAAGACTACAAAGTTTAATCGTAGATCCCCACTCATTTCCCAAGCTGCAAGAACCTGATCATTGCATCCACCCATAAGAACTATCTCCGGTGAGATTGTGTAGTGCACCATGTGCATTGTGTTGCCTTCTGTTTTACCAGGAGGGACGATAGTTTTAGGAGGGTTTTGTTGGAAACTAAGTAGACCTAGACTTGGGTCAGCCCAATAAGGGTAGAAGGATTAAACTATAACCCAAAAACCTTGTAGTGTCATTATTACTCTGGAAGTTCAGCTCTATTGGATACCAGAGGTAGTTCCGACTACTGCTCCACCAAAATAGTACCGCATGGTAATCTCTCATATTGCAAAATTCATCCTCTTCATAGTTTGTTCAAAGGATGCACCAAAGACGGCTACAACCACTGCAGCCTCAACACCTTCTATCCATAAAAAACATATTGTTTCTTCACCTACAATGGTCCCTACACAATGCCCCGTCAAACCCAGAGACAACATACTGGCAGAGAATATTCAACCCTGCCAGCAACATGCTTGTGAAAGTCTTCCACAGACCAAGCATCACAACTTCTCCAACAAAGAACGCAACTAACCAAGATTCAGATTCAGAAAATTCTTTCCCCTCTTCACTGGGCACTCAACGCAATGGAGACCATTGCTTCCTAAGGGAGGAGTATTGATCCAGGTGGATATTGGTGGCCACCCACCTATTCGAACTGGCTCATTTTGTCAATTTTTAGTTCAACACGTTCTTTTGTATTTCTTTGTAATTGAGGGTTATACCCTTTCAAGGTTTTCTAAATCCCTACAAATATTCCAGGCGAATAATAGTGGCCTTCCACCTAATCCAACTGGCTTATTTTGTATGTATTCATGTCAGCACATCTTGTTGTACTTATAGGGTCATTTTGGGACCCTAAACAGTGTTATTTTGGTGTTCCACAGTCAAACTATAGATAGAGTCAGATTTTGACAGAATAATGTGTAGTTCTCTAAAATACCTTTCCAACGGGCTATCACGCACCTAAAACGGATATTGTATACAAAAGTTACGACCCCGAGAAGTTAATGTACCAACTTACCCAAACGGGGCCCACATGACTTTTGTCATTTCATCTCCTAGGGTTAGTTTTTTGGATGTCTAGGGTTTTGGCATTCCTGTTTAACATAAAAAGGCCTTCATAGCCTCATTATAATCATATTCTTACGAATGAGCGTAGTCGTCGCATCTGTTCTCAAAGATAAAGCTACCACCATTCTAGTGAGTCTTGCACTCTGTGTTTTTACAGTCTCTTTATAATTCTTTCATTAATAGAAATCGAGTATTCTTGTATTTCTCTATTTCTGGCAATTTTCATGAGTGTTTCATTGTAATATCTCTGCCTTCATTTCATTTCAAATATAATCTAGATCAGTGGTATCAGAGCAGGCTGCTCTTGATGGTTTTTCAGTGCATGTCTCCTATGAGGTCTGAGTATAACCAATTGGGTCTCAATCTTGTGTCTCTTGAGTACAATCACTCTCTCACGCCCAAGAAACCCTTGATGGAGGAAGAAAATAAAAACGATGGAGAAGAATATTCTATTAAATTGTTGCTTGAGAAAGCTCTCGCATGATAGAGGGAAGAAATGATGGAGAATTTTGCACACATCCTTCAACACCTACCGATAGCAACATCCACATCTTCATCAAACGACCATTTTGGAGGAACCTCTCCCTTCAAGGTACAATTTAATTTCGATATTCCTATATTTGAAGGTCAAATAGATGTCGATGCTCTAGAAAAATTATTAAATCTATTAGAAGGTTATTTTTTTGTTCAAAATTTTTCCGAGAGGGAAAAGATCTCCTTCACACTCCTCAAGGCTCTCGCCCTTGTCAAACATTGGTGGGAAACTTACTAGGAGAAAAGTTCCACAGAGGAATCTAGAATATATGGGGTCGATCCAACATGGCATTTTTTTGTGGATGCGGTCAAAGAACAATACTATCTTGTTGATAACTATGAAGACTAGTACATGAGATGGACCACATTGCGGCAAGAGAAGAGCCAAACAGTGTCGGAGTTCACAAATAATTTCCATACCTTGTGCACCAAGATGGGTATCAAGGACTCCGAGCAACGTCTAGTTCTGAAATATCATGGGGATTTGCATAGGTACATCCAAACTGAAATGAATTTCCTAAACATATCATCATTTGGAGTTGCCTATCGATATGCCGTCAAAATCAAGCAGAAATTTAGGCACCAGAACACATGAGAATTCAGGTTTGTAAATATGCAACCACCAAAGCATGGTAAAGGTGGCCCTAACCAATAGCCTCTAGACATTCAGTCCAAGACATAGGAAAAAAAGGGTAAAGGGAAGATGAAGAATGACACCGGGAAGTGTTGCGACTTCAACAAAATCCCCTGGCACAAAATCGATGAATTTCACTCGAAACAGTCATTGGTGACCGAGGTTAAAGAAATGAAGCATAACCCTTTTTCAGAATCCGATCCAGAAAATATTGAAAATAGACAGATCATCGACGTAGACCCTACTTCCACTATCGCAACCAAAACAATTCAACCAGAAGAATCAGTAGATACTGAAGAGGGGGAGCACCTCTTCCATTCACAGATATGGGTGACGGGGACCCCATTGCATTTCATTGTTGATAACGACAACCATAAAAACCTCATCTTAGCTAAGGCCATCAAATAGTTGGGGTTGTCAACCACACCACACCACACCACATCGGGTGGCTTCACCAAAGACGAGATATGCGTGTTAGCCAATAGTGTCACTTGGCATATGGCATCCAACCCTTCAAGGATGAGGTAGTGTGTGATTTTTCCCCTCTTGATGTCTATGATGTGGTTTTAGGCCAACCATATATGTGGACATGTCATGATGTCTATGAATCTAGACCCTGTAGTGTCATTATTACTCTGAGAGGTCAGTTTTATCGGATACCAGAGTTAGTTCCAACTAATGCTCCACAAAATGGTTCCGCAAGGTAATCTCTCATACTGCAAAATTCATCCTCTTCACAGTCTGGTCAAAGGATGCACATAAGACCACTACAACCACTGCAGCCTCAACACCTTCTATGTAGCAAAAACAAATTGTTTCTTCACCTACATTGGTGCCTTCACAATGCCTCGTCAAACCCAGAGACAACAGATTGGTGGAGCATATTCAACCCTGCCAGCAATAGGCTTGTGACAGTCTTCCACAGACCAAGCAATACAACTTCTCCAACAAAGCACACAGCTCACCAAGATTCAGATTTAGAAAATTCTTTACCCTCTTCCCTAGGAACACAACGCAATGGAGACCATTGCTTCCTAAGGGGGGAGGATTGATCCAGGTGGATATTGGTGGCCACCCACTTGTTCCAACTAGCTCATTTTGCTAGTTTTTATTTCAACACGTTCTTTTGTACTTCTTTGTAATTGAGGGTTCCACCCTTCTGGGGCTGTCTGAAGCCCTACACATATTTCAAGTGGATACTAGTGGCCTTTCACCTAATCCAACTAGATTATTTTGTATGTATTCATGTCAACACATCTTGTTGTACTTCCAAGGCTGTTTTGGGGTCCTAAATAGTGTTATTTTGGCGTGCCATAGTCAAACTGTAGACAAAGTTAGAGTTTAACAGCATAATGTGTAGTTATCTAAAATACCTTTACAACGGTCTATTACAGACCTAAAACCGAAATCGTATGAAAAAATTATGAACTCGAGAAGTTAATGTACTAACTTACCCAAATAGGGCCCACATGACTTTTGGTGTTTCATCTCCTAGGGTTAGGTTTTTGGATGTCTAGGGTTTTGTCATTCCTGTTTAACATAAAACGACCTTCAGAGCCTCATTGTAACCATGCTCTTACGAATGAGCGTAGCCATCACATCTCTTCTTAGAGATAAAGATGCCACCATTCTAGCGAGTCTTGCACTCTGTATTTTTACAGTCTCTTTACAATTATTTCATTAATAGAAATCAAGAATTGTTGCATTTCTCTACTTCTGGAAATTTTCATAAGTGTTTCATTGTAATATCTTTGCTTTCATTTTGTTTTGAACATAATCTAGATTAGTGGTATCATAGCAGACTGCTCTTGATCATTTTTTAGCTCATGTCCTCGATGAAGTCTGAGTATAGCCAATTGGGTCTCGAGCTTGTCTCTCTTGAGAACAATCACTCTCACATGCCCAAAAAACCATTGATGGTGGCAGGAAAGAAAAACAACAGAGCAAAATATTCTATTAAACTGTTTCTTAAGCAAGCTCTCGCGCGACAGAGGGACGAAATGATGGAGAATTTTGCACACATCCTTCAACGTCTGTCGATAGCAACATGCACATCTTCATCAAACGACCATTTTTAAGAACCTCTTCCTTGAAGGTACAGGTTAATTTTGATATTCCCATATTTTAAGTTCAAATAGATGGCGATGCCCTAGAAAAATGGTTAAATCTATTAGAAGGTTATTTCTCTATTCAAAATATTTTTGAGGGGAAAATATCTCCTTCGCACTCCTTAAGGCTCTCCCCCATGTCAAACATTGGTGGGAAACTTAATAGGAGCAAAGTTCCATAGAGGAATCTGGAATATATGGGGCCTAGCCCACTTGGGATTTTTTTGTGGATGTGGTGAAATAACAGTACTATCTTGTTGATAACTATAAAGACCAGTACATGAGATGGACCACACTGTGACAAGAGAAGAGTCAAATGATGTTAGAGTTCACAAATACTTTCCATACCTTGCGCACCAAGCTGGGTATCAAGGACTTTGAATGGAATATGGTTCTGAAATACTATGGGCCTCTGTATAGGTACATCCAAACTGAAATGGATTTCCTAAATATCTCATCAATGGGAGCTACCTATTGATATGTTATCAAAATCGAGAAGAAATTTAGGCACCAGAACAAATGGGAATTCGGGTCTACAAATATGCAACAAGAAAATCATGGTAAAGACGTCCCTAACCAATAGCCTCTAGAAAACCAGTCCAAGACACAGGAAAAAAATGGTAAAGGGAAGACGAAGAATGACACTAGGAAGTGATGTGATTTCCACAAAATCCCCTGGCACAACATCGATGAATGTCGTTCGAAACAGTCATTGGTGGCCAGGTCAAAGACACAGAACCGAACCCTAATTTAGAATCCGATCCAGAAAATATTGAAAACCGATAGACCATCGACGCAAACCCCACTGTTGGCCCTTGGTCATGTATTAAGGAAGAAAGAAAAGATTAAGGAAGAATAAAGACAAAGTATGATGTGCGTGGAAGGCACACAAACCGAGGAAGGGTCGAAGTGGTTAAAGAAGCATAAAAGAAGGAACGAAGTAAAGGAAAGCAAGCCATTGAAAGAGAATATCAAGATAGACAAAGCAACAAAGAAGATATATTGTGGAAAAGTCAGCAAGTGGAAGAATACACTAATGGGTTCTCTAGAGCACCTCGTGGAAAAGAAGGAAGAACAGGTCGGCGAATTCCTTAAAATGAGGGTTATGTGGACCCATGGTTTTTGGCACCTGAGCTTTGGTCCATGGTTTTCTAAGAGTCATGGAATGTATAAATATAGGTCTAGAATATTTGAGTTGAGAAGTGGTAGTGGTTTTGATATGTAGAAGTGTTATGTTTTAGGGAATTCTTGTATTTTGGGTCTTTAGCTGGGTGTGAATATCGACTCTGTAGATGGGTGCACAGGGGTAGGAAATAAAGAGGAAGAGAGAGAAGGATATGCAGCTGAGAGTGCATATAGAACTATATACCTTCATCTATTCTATCAATAAAAATAGTTCTGTGGGCGTAGCCCTAGGGAGAGGGTGAACCACATAAAATCTTGTTGTTCCATGTGGTTGATGCTTTGTTATTTACTACCTTTTACACTATTATTGCACTGTTATTTTTCCTGTCGAAGATAAGAAGATATAACTTACTTCTCAAAGTTAAGAATAATACTGTTAAGAATCTCTGGGATATTTTGCGTTTTTGTTTTGGAATCATCTTGCATTTCCTTTGGTTGTAGACACATGTGTCCTACAACCCCTCTATTGCTACTTCATGTGAGACTTCATTTGCTTCGCAAGTGTTTCCATAAGGGCCAATAGTTAGGGATTTTTGGTGCATTGTTAGAGTTGAACCCTGGGTCTGCCCTTGTGCCACCAAATGGTTCCGTTGTCGGGACCAGGATATTCTTGAGGGAATGTCAATGTGGTTTCCATCAAAGACATAAATTAAGAATTGGATAGAAGAACAAGAAAGGGACTTCACCGAAGCTCAGAACAAGAACCCTAACATTAGTATAGAAAACTGGTTGGGAAGGTACATCTTTACTGATGTGCACAAGATTTTCTTTGTAGGAGTTCATGATGAGTTGTACAAGTGGTTAGCAAGACTAGCAGACACTCAGTTTGAAATCAGATCTAGACCACCTGTGGTTTCGACATTGACGTTGCTTAAGAAAGTTGATAACGCTGTGTCAAGGGAAGTAGATATATGGTTTGACAACACTATTGGAGGGTACATTACTGAATTTTCTATTGACAGAGTAGAATCATATAGTCAAGTAGAGAGGTATTTCTTCAAGGGACCTAGAGGAAAGTTTCTACACTTTTTTAAGTTGAAGATTAAGATGTTATTGCATGAGAAGAATATCTTGAAGATATAGTAATCAGTTAAATTTTGAAGCTAATGTTCAAGAATTAAGACAACGACAGTGAAACAGAGGCTGAACACATGTGCAGTGGGAGATCATTCAGAAAGATTCCTCTTGTGAGCTTGTTTAAGTGGATTTACGGTCCATTAGCACAAGACGAAGGATTCTACAGTGGAGAAGAAGCAGAGCGATCAGATGAAGAGTATTCAAAGTTCGCAAGGGGAGAGGAAGTAGATACTAAATAACCTCGCCAAGAAGAACCGTGAACTTAAGGTATTGCACCTACTGTCGAAGTAAGTATTTCTACTCGTCCTGTTGTTTTAGCAACACCAAGTAACCAGAGTAACTAGAGTAACCAAAGTAATCAGAGCACTCAGAGTACTGTCACAAGTAGTTTAGTATAGACTCAGTCAATAAACCAAGTTAAATCAATGGTAGATGAAATGAGGTTACCTATTTTCAGAGGAGATGGATTTGAGGATCCTAACCAGCATTGGTTCTTATGCGAAGCTTTATGGAGCATTAAGAAAGTCACCATTGAAGTTGTTAAGAGAGCTCAGTTTAGTACTACCTTAAGAGACCGTGCATTGAGCTAGTATATGAAGTTTGTTACAACATCTATACAGCCTAGAGCATTGAATGACATTAAGACTGCATTGAGTGCATATTTCAAGAAGCCTAAGTCGAAGTCGCAGTGAATTACTAAATTGAAGGAAATCAAGCAGAAGGTGACTGAACCTATTTGGTAATTTGATCAGAGGTTTAAGACCTTGACAGGTCGTTTAAGTTTCCAGATTCTAGACAAATAACATAAGGAATGGTTCATCGTTTCCCTCCTGCACATTAGAGTTTCTCTAATGCAACAGAAGGTTGCTTCGTAGGCTGAAGCATTAGAGATTTCCATGAAACTAGAAGTATCCCCTGTAGGAGAATCCAGTCAAGGTATGAGTTAGATTTTGAATTAATTAACTAGTTTATCTTTACAGGTTGAAGACATGAAGAAAGATAGAGGAAAAGAGAAAAGAGAATACATATGGTGTATTAGATGTAAAGCAGAGGAACATGACAAAGAGCACTATCCTTTATTTAGTGAATACTTGGCCTCTGGAGCTCCTAACCCTTTGAAGTAGGTTACTTTAATATGGTGCGAGGTATGTAGAACTAGACATCACCCTGGTGAATGTTATTATATGAAGAAATATGTCCAGACACCCAACAATCTTTATTGTACATTCTATAAATCTGTGGGGCATGTTGAGAAGGACTGTAGGGCTTATGACCTCATGCATGAAAGGTCAAGGGATGCATATATAATTCAAGGAGAATTACAACCAAAAGGGAATGTTTCACAATTCAATTCCCTAGGAAGAGGAAGCTTCACCCCTCGCGGTGGGTTCAGAGGAAGAGGACGAAGAGGAGGCATGGGTCGAGGTTGAGGTCAGATTATTTGTTATAACTGCGCCCAACCAGGTCATTTGGAAAGGGATTGTCAGAACCCTTGTACTATTTACAGCTATTGTAATTCATTTGACCATGTCATTGAAGACTTTCCAATATTGTTAGCTAAAGTTCAGGAAAGACAAGGTGGAAACCAACAAGTCCAGAAAATATCAGCTGAATGTTGCGGTGAGGAACCCATAGTCGTTCTTATTACTAGAGGAGGTGTTGTCATAGGACAAGATAAGGTGACTCTAGGAAATACTACAGATGGATTAGGGATTAGAAGAGCTTCAGAGAAGGCGCCATTGTTTGATCCATGGAAAGAAAAACATACTTTTGAAGAAGCAATAATAGAATTTGTAGGTGAACATGATTTTTCATCTAGGGCATAATCAGAAGTAAGGAAATGTGAAATGCCTCCAACGTTTTATCATTCTACCCCACCTAGACAAGGAAAAGAGGTAAGCGATCTTTTGGACTTCTTGTATACTTGTATTGATTTGATTAAAGATCAAAGAGTTGTGCAAGAACTACAACGCCTGATAAGACAATATGAAATTGGAAGAGTAGATCCTCTACTGACTAGAGTTGTGAATCAAGTATCTAGAAAAAGGAGGACAAGCAAGGAAATGCACCTTAGTGCTCAAATTGGAGACTACACCATGGACTATGTGGTCCTCGACCTAGGATCAGAAGTAAATGTTATGATGAAGTAGACTTGGGCATTGATGGGAAAACATAAATTGATTTACTCTCTTATAAGGCTTAGGATGGTTAATCAGCAGGCAGTAAGCCCCTTTGGAAGACTAGAGCATGTCCATGTGGACATTGATGGAGTGAGGAAATTTGCATACTCTGAAGTGATGGAGATTGTTAATGATAGTTGTCCCTATCATGCGTTGTTGGGTATCAATTGCAATTTCGAAAATTTGACTGTTATTGACCTGAAAAAGTGAAGAATGAAATTTGAAGGTGATCACCTTAGGGTCATTGCACCTCTTAATCCTGATGAAGGTCGCAGATACACAAAACCTATAAGAGAAGAAGATTGAGCCTATGATATAGAAAACATCTATAAACTGACAGTAGGACATTGAGATTATATTAATCCTACAATAGATGGAAATCTAAGTTGGAGAAGTGAAAGTGCATGCTCATCAGATTCAAAAGAAGCATTGGAAAATTGGTAGAATAAAATGTATGAAGTCTCTATGTGGAGGTGTGCTAGATTGACCAAGGCAGTTCGCTGGATTGGCACAGAAGTAAGTAATCTTCCTACATTTTATGGCTTGAATAATTTAGAGAAATTTTTGTTTGAATTTGAAGGAATTGTACCAGTACAACAGAGGTTGTTGGAACTAGATGAATCCTTGAAAGCAACACCAGCTAGATGGTGGGGAACACACAAGAAGAACAACACGGAGTGGGTACAATGTCGCACCTTGTTGACTGTGCGCTTTTCAGACCAAGTTGAAGGTTGCAAAGTTCGATACATGGGTCAAAGTTATCTTAAGGACCATGTGCGAAGTTGTGAGGAATCCTAGAGAAACATTCCTAAAGAACAGTGGGTACATAATTTCATTAACACCTTAGATACTACGCCTATCAACTGGTATCTTCAAGTAGAACTTCACTTAGTCACTACATATCGGTATGGTATGACCCAAAAATTTATAGCTATGTTATTGTGTGAAAGTTAGTACCCCACAGTAGATCAAACTTTACAAATTGTAAGACAGAAGGTCTTTGAGGAGGCACCTAACCAGTGTTGGGGGCAAGAATATGCAGATGGATATTATTATTCCAGGAGTATGACTTTGAGATTATGGTCAAGCTAGGAAGAATGAATAAGGGACCTGACCACTTATCCAGGTTAGAACATGGGGAGGAACCTACATGTTTGGATGATACACTACCAGATGCACAGTTGTTGGCCATTAGGAAAGTCGATGATCACTTTGTCGAGATAGTCTAGTTCCTGTCCACGGGAATGGCACCTCGTGAGTATACAGTTATTCAGAAGAAACAGATGGTAGTCCGTGCTATAGATTTTCAACTTATAGTTGGACAGTTAAATAAGATGGGACCAAATGAGATCTTAAGAAGATGTGTTATGGAGTCAGAAAGACCATTGATTATTCCAAAATCACATGAAGGCATCGCAGGAGGACATTATGAAGGGAAAGAAACAACACAAAAGGTTCTCAGAGATGGCCTCTGGTGGCCCACTTTACATAAGGATGCTAAGGAATACTATAGAGCCTGCGATGTATGTCAAAGAGTAGGGAAGCCTTCTGGATGGGATGAGATGTCTTTAGCACCTCAGTTAACTTTACAAGAATTTGAGAAATGGGCTATTGACTTTGTGGGACCTATCAACCCACCAAGAAAGCGCACAAGAGCTCGATATATCATCACTGCTTCAGAGTATTTAACCAGATGGGCAGAAGTAAGAGAAGTTAAATACTGTAGTGCAGCTACAGTTGTGCGGTTCATCTTCGATGATATCATAACCATATTTGGATGCCTGAATATCCTTATGAGTGATCAAGGCACACACTTCATTAACAAAACTATTGAAGCCTTGATTCAGGAGTTCGAAGTTCACCATCAGAAGAGCACACCATTTCACCCATAGACGAATGGTACAGTCAAAGATTTCAATAAGATTTTGGAGACAACGTTGTTTAATATTTGCAGTGTTAACATAGATGATTGGGATTTGAGAATTCCAGTAGTGTTATGGGATTATCGAACTACTTGCAAAAAGTTAACAACGCGAACTCCCTTCAAGTTAGTTTATGTCCTGGAAGCAGTGGTACCCATGGAATATTTGGTTCCTAGTTTAAGAATTGCAACATTTACAAGTATGAATGACACCAAAGATGTTCAATATAGGCTCATGCAGTTAATGGAACTAGAGGAAGATAGGTTCATTGTAGGATTTCATCAGCAGGTAAAAAAATAATGATAAAAGGCTTACCATGACATACATATCAAGAAGAAAGCATTTAAACAAGGAGATTTGGTACTTTTATATGACAACAAGTTCATGAAGCATCCAGGAAAGTTAAGGACACATTGGCTTGGGCCATTCGAGGTTGTCTATGTTACAGAAGGTGGAGCTATGCAATTGAAGACTCTTAATGGAGAATGGAAGGATGGTTTAGTAAATGGGATCCGATTGAAGTTGTATTGTGACAACCAGCTTCCTCGCAACTCTTAGTAAAAAGAAAAGGAAGAAGGTTCTAGGTACTAGGTGTAGTTGAAATTGGATACAAGACACATAAATGACAGTCTGCACACGATAGGGAGGGACATAGTAGAAATCACAGGTTTCTCCGTGTAGTCTGCAATCGAAGTAATACAGAAGGCTCAACCCTACTGATCTAGGGGATCAAATTTTGCTCAAAATTCAAAGTGCGTGTAATCACTTCAAATCAAACGAGAGCGTAGGCCTCGTCATTACGAACCCAACACAACTCGTTTGGGTTCAAACAGACATCGGGAGCGAGAGATATCGCGTTCTGTTCAAAATGACAAACATGCAAAAAAAGGGATGCTAACTGTACAGTCCGTATGGATGCTGACGTGGCAGGCCGTACAACACATGGCAGGTAGTTGTGTGGAGAGTTGGCATGTGACATGGCTTGTTTGCAGCGAATGGGATAGCAACACGTGGCCCAATCAATGACCAGCATGTGTCACCTATGTATTGGTTTAAAAGTTATGCTATTGGCCGGAGTCGACCCCGTGACCTCCGAGTAGGGTAAAGCCTTGGGAAGGGACGCCCAACCAGTGTGCCCGCATGTGTTACTTAACATATGTATGCGTTTTAATATATTTGAGTTTGCAAATATGTGAATTGGGGTGCGAACCGGGCTGGGGCTAAGCCCCGACCCATGGTTATATATGTATTGCATACGACCATTGCTATGGGTGGTT
>ML802402.1:263978-276610 GCA_009831015.1 Picea engelmannii
CTGGCGACTTTACATTGATTATCGGGCTCTGAATAAAATCACAGTCAGAAACCGGTACCTGATTCACCGAATCGACAACCTCCTTGATCAACTCATGGGGGCCAAATACTTCAGTAAGATTGATCTGAAGTCTGGCTACCACCAGGTCCCGATAGAACAAATAGATGTATGGAAGACCGCATTCAAGTCAAAGGAAGGCCTTTTTGAATGGTTGGTCATGCCCTTTGGTATGACAAATGCTCCAGCCACTTTCATGAGGATGATGGATGATATCCTACGACCATTCACCAATACTTTTGTAGTGGTGTATCTGGATGACATTCTCATTTACAACAAAACTTGGGCCGAACACTTGCAACATATTCAATAGGTTCTGCACACCCTGTGACAACACAAGCTATACACCAACTTGGAAAAATGCTCCTTCATCATGGACATGGTCCATTACCTAGGCTACATCATTGATCAACATGGCATACATGTTGATCCAACAAGATCCAAGTCATCCGTGACTGGCCAGCCCCAACCACACTCACTGAGCTTCGGAGCTTCTTGGGCCTTGTCAATTTCTACCACAGGTTTTTGTTGGGATTCTCCCATATTGCATGGGCCCTCAGCCAAATAACCAGGGGTGGTGGTAAGGCAAAATTTGCGTGGGGCCGGCCCCAACAACAAGCGTTCGATGATTTGAAGTAGCGCTTGTGCTCAGCCCCAGTACTTTCACTACCAGACCTGTAACAACCCTTTGAGATTGAGACTGACGCTTCAGACTATGATGTGGGTGTCGTTCTCATGCAACACAGCCACCCCGTGGCCTATCATAGTGCGACACTATCAGATGTTGTTTGTAAGTACCCTACTTACGACAAAGAAATGTACTCCATTGTGCAATCCTGCTGCCAGTGGAGACATTACATTCTTGGGAGGGAGACAGTCATCCACACTGATCATAAGCCACTGTAATTCATGCAGACACAAGGAAAATTGCAGAATGACCGCCATCAAAAGTGGTCCACATACTTGCAGCAATTCCACCTCAACATCAAGTATAAAACAGGAAGCACCAATCACGTCGTTGATTGCCTCAGTAGACCACCACTCGCGACAGTCACCACAGTGCTAGACTCCTGTGGCCATGAGACCTCTGGATGGCCCCCACTCTATGAGACAGACTTGGACTTCGCCACCACCTACCAAATATTGGGTGCAAAGGAAGTTGTCGATAATTTCCATCTTCAGGATGGGTTGTTGTGTCGTCTGGGCCATATATGTGTTCCATCAAGTGAGTGAGCGAAGATGATCTGGGAATCCCACTACAATCGGGTGGTGGGACACTTCGGTGTCGAAAAGACAATGGTGATGCTACAAAAACATTTCTACTGGGTGAAACTTTGACAGGAGGTCAACAAGTATATCAGGTCTTGCACTACCTGCACTTTTGCCAAACCAACCACTAAGAAATAGGGCTTGTACACCCCTCTTCCTACTCTTGACATGCCAAAGAAAATGAGAGGAAAAGCTTGCTTGACTATATATAGATAAACTTCTTTAACCTTATCGAAATATCGAAACATAGAGAGACTAGATCCAAAGATTCGTATGTTTCACAAAAGAGTGGTGGTCATAACTTACCAATCAAAATAATCATCTAGGATAAATAAATAAGACACTTCTCAATGGTTATAAAAGGAAGATTTATGATAAATTGGCATGATAAACTTTTGAATAAATAATTGAGCATAATTGAGTATTGTATGTCATTTCTTAAAAATAAGTAGCATTGTACACTTAGATATGAATTATTTGAATAAATAAACTATAAGTTCTTTAAAAAGGTAATCAAACTAGAAATTCTAAGTAGTTTGATGGAGTTAAGAAAATAATTATATTTTAATATATATATATAGAAAATGACATACAATATAGTTATTATAATGCATTATAATTTTTTAATTAAACAAATTGTAATTTCTTTAAAAAGATAAAGAAACAGGATATTACATTCACTATAATATTTAGGTAAAAATATACTTCAATAACTTATAAAAATCAAAAGTAATGTTTTAAAAATAATTTCAATTTTCAATATTTTATATGAAAATTAGATTTTAAAGATTTTAAAAAATCAATATCTTAAGCATCTACATTATCAACTGAGTTATATATATATATATATATATAAGTAAGTTGAATGTCACAAAGATGTCATCCCTAAGGAAATGCACTAATTAGTAACGACATTGGATTTCACAAAAACTTCATCCATATTTAATAAAAAAACAATAAAGAAATCACTGAAATGACATGCAATGATTAAGAGTTATATAACATTACAAATCAGAAGTTTTATTTTTTGGTAAAGGAAGCTGCAAATTAGATATTATCTTGTGAGAAATTGAATATTTGTAAAACATGCGAAAGCTTAAAGACAACCGACAACATGTCTACAACCAAAACCAAGTCTCTGCATTCCAGAATTAAAGAATGTAATCACAAAGATAAATCTAATACAGTGTTAACTGACAATCCTCAAAATTTTCATTGTGTTCTCCTTTTTTTTCAAATCTTTGATCACTTTAGAACATAGAGAAACGAGAAGAAAGTTTGTATCAATCTTTAGCATCGGTAATACCCCTGCTATTATCTGGAAAACGTAATGGAATTAATTTAAACAAGGATAATTCCAATTTCAAAATAAACAATATGGACAAGGGATTGTAAGATCCAAAGGATATAACTGATGCTTCTAGTAAACTAGGGGAATCATAAATCTTGCAAATGTGTTGCTCTCCTTTGCATTTTCTGAATATGAGCCTCATAGTCAAAGCATGTGCAAGAACATGGCCACCCACTGGTTTTTTGGGATCCGTTTCGAATACACCTCCTCCTAGATAAACAATCATTGATAAGAAGCAAATAAAACTAATCCAAGCCTCGGTTTGACAGTTTCATTAACCATTTGAAAAGTATTGCTTGTAAAGGAATATGATACCTTGGTTGGACATGAACACGACCACATTAAATTCTTCAACAATCTTTATAAGGCGCAAAAACATTTACCCAAGTTTTTTTTTTTCTCGACAAGGTATTAAAATTAGCATAGGGAAATCTAGTTTGGTTGAAATTGATATAAAATACGTTGTTACCTAGTTCTCAACAAGCTCCCCTCGCCCTGTAAAATCTTCTCTAAATAGAGCAATGATTGAGTCTACAATCTACATCAGTGAAGCACCAAAAATAATATCAGAAAATTTCATATCTGCATAAGAGAGAGCAAAGCAATCAGAACATGTCAAACTGGCCACGTGGTGACCTATGGAAGGGCATGATAGCCTGAAATGTTTATATGGAGGAGGGAACTGAAACCTCAGGGGATATGTGACTTCTATTACCAGTCAATGAATCACACGATCATGCTAAATTGTCATGGAAAACCTTTTCTTCATTTCTACAAAAGTACAAAATACAAACTTCAAATTGATTTAACCCAGAATGACATAATTTGTACATTCAAAATGTATGCAAAGACTATGAGAAAACTAGAATTCTACCTAATTCTAGGTCCAAGCTAATTCATACTCTGTCTTTTCATCTCATCTCCCCAATTTCATTGCAAACCATTTAAACCCAGATTTAGAAAGATTGAGAAAGAAACACCACCTATGATGGATTGAGATAGACAGATATAAATACCGATATAAATACCAGTGACAAAATAAGACTTAAAAAAAATCAATTTTATTATATATTTTTTATTTTGAAACTTGGCCGACAACTAGGTTTTTCCCCACACTTCTAGTATTTAAATACCAGCTCTTCCCTTCATTTTAACAAAGGCTCATTGTCCTGAAGATGGATCTTGTTTTGGATCTGAAACATCAATGGTCTATTGAAAAAACTGTGGCTATTCCGATCAACACTGAAAATCCCAACCACAGAAATATCATTAATTAGAAAAAATAAGAATTGAAGCCCCTCCTCTTAGCTTTTGGGGTACTTTACTCTTTACTTGTTGCAAACAAGACGTCAATCCAAATCATTGAGCAAGAACTACTAAAGATAGAGAATAAATGCAAATGAACCTGGATCAATGAGATCATAAAAGAACTATTAAGGCTCTATGCATAGCCATTATCTAATAGGTCGCTTCCAATTCTATAAGTATTTATTAGTAAAAAATATTTGAATATGTAATAATTAAAAGAAAGAAAACCAAAAACATATCTCTTAGGCCAGGGTCCCACTTTTAGCTAATGCATGAAGGTGAGAGATCTGTATGAGACCTATCCAGATGGATAACTCGCATGGAACAATTGTCAACCATGCAAGCACCAAGCCACATGGATAATCACATGGAAACCATGCTAAGCCAGATGGATAACCATGCAATTGCTTCAACAATAGTTGGCAGATTTGTTTAATGTCTGAAACCATGATTAACAAGCCATACCTTTTGATTGCCTATGGTGAATATTCTATAGAAGCAGCTGGAGCAATTGTCTTAGCTTTTTCCTTTATGGTATGCCTTTAAATAACTGGTCACATTCTGTTTAGTTTTTCTTTCAATACAAATATTTTAACTTCTCTTTTTTGTACAGTCGTAGAGGTAATGCCTTGGGAAAATGAATACTCACCATTTCTCAATCCTGTGCCAGTGGAAGCAGAGCAAGAAGTGTTGGAAACATTAATTTCTACCAACAACCACCATAGACTTCGAGACTCTTCTCCACCAACATCCACCGATGCTTCCAGATATTTCCATCAGAGAACTCATTCGATGCTCAAGATTCTTCCATGGTCGCTATAAATACAAGGCAAATGTAATTGTGTTGATCAATTGAGCAATACAATTTGTGTTTATTTTTTCTGTTTTATTATCGGGTGTTATCTTTCTGTGTTTTCTGTGCTTTTGACCCCTTCATTTGGTATCAGAGCACAGTACTGGGTCTCACTCCCTCACGGGAGGGCCCAGGATCCGCCCTCGTTTTTGTTCTCAGTGAGAGTTGGGCACTGCGCATTGAGCTGCCTTGAGTGTCGTAAGGTTGAGAGTAAGTTGTGCATTGTTGTTGGAGCAGAAGCGGTGGCACCAACGAGGTGAGCGAGTTTTTGTAAGAGTTGGAGAGGAAGTCACAGCTTCCAGGTCAGCCATGAGGGTAGAGAGCTCTCTCGCAATTCCATGGAGAATATGGACGAGAGAAAGAAAGGAAGTGTCTCGGAAATCAAAATGAAGGTACTTAGTGTTGGTGGTTCAATCTTCTCTTTTTTTTGCGAGTTTGTCGTGGATCTCAGCATGATGGCATTGAAATAGCCTTTGTTCTGTGCTGTGCAATTCTTCACTTGTTTGTGTTGTGTCCGAGGAATTCTCGAACTGTGGCATAGTTGAAAAAAATGGATTTGGCTGGCAATGGGATGAATTGAAGCATCCTTGTTTTTCTCAAAGGCTTTCCAAAACTCAAAGAGATATAATTATTGGTTTCCCCTCAGAAGGATTATCCCACCAGAAGTGGGTGGGGTCAATTCCATCAATCGTATAGTTCCTCAGGAGGGCTTGCTCGATGGTTTAGTTCATGAACAGTTCAAGAACAGTGTGAACTTGAAGAAGAGATTTTTTTTAAGGTAGTAGGATATCTACACAAAGGTAGAGGGTTTGAATGCGGCCATGTATCGCAGAGAATAGGAGGATATTTGAGAGTCACCCAACTTGGATGAGGAGGGCCAAGAGGTATCTTGTAATTCTGTGAGCACGTGGAGCCCATGGCAGTGTGTTTCCCAGGATGGAGGAGTTGTGCGTCCACGAATGTGTGAAGTTAAAGAGATTTGGAAGGTTATGATGAACCTTTGGAATTCAAGTGTTTGTTCATCCTCTTAATCAAAGAAGGATTGCATTGACTGGCTTAAAATTCAATGCCATTTGTTGTGTAAGGATTCCCAGTATGTGGCGTTTGCAAAGCATGGAAAGTAGCATTGGGAGTTGTCGACAACCTATGCACTGGAAAGATCATCTTCAACTTCATGTGTCAAAGTAGGCAGAGCCCAAGGCTGTCAAGAATGCTGAGGTATATGTGTGAGTTAAAGTGCAAGTGAGAGTTAAACCAAGCATTTCTGTATGTAAAATGTCCTCCTTTAGATTTGTAAAAGGGTCATTGAGTATATAGAAAAGTGCTTGGAATGGTCATGTGGTGATCGGTCTTAGAGAAAAATCTGAGAGTCAAGATCAAGTGAGAGGTCAAGGTCAAGTGAAGGAGTCTTGAAATGTAAATGTGTGAAAATGAGTCTTGAAATGTAAAGTCATTAAGAAGACTCAAAATGAGTGCTAGTTAAAGTTAAAGTGAGAGTATGTTCATTAAGCTAGTCAAAAGCTGAGTCCGAATAAAATGTTAAAGTGATGTAAAATCATGGCAAGTGGTGCGACAATTAAGTTTGACAATCCATTGTCATAGGTTGTCTTACTGGATCTTGATCAACTCCAACAAGAAACATATCCATAAAATATATTGAAAGGAAAAACAAGATGCAAGAAGCAGTGTAAAACAATAAAACACAGACTCATGATGCAGAAGACAAAGGGTGATACAAGACAAAAAATGGATGGTGGAAGACAAGGAAGAAAGACTCTCGTTGGAAGAGGTAAAGAACAAAAAAGACTCCAAATGAAGTTATGTAATGCTTAATGATGAGATGTAAATGGGCTTGTAATTTGTTGGGCATTTAGTAAAGAATGTTGAATTTTTGTACCTGAGATGAAATGATGCATATATGTTGTAAGGGGTGCATGATCGGTAGTACTCGACACCCTAGAGGTTTCTGAGTTGTAAAACTTAGCCATAGGCATAGGCAAGCTATATTCCCCAAGAAATTTTTGGTCCAAAGTTGTAAAGCTTAGCCATAGGCAAGGCAAGCTTTATTCCCCAGGTGTTTAGTAAGCCATGTTGAGTCAGGCCTACATGGATTAGAGTGACCATGCAGAGTGTATCCCTCTTAGGCATAAAGAGCGGATGTGACATCAAGCTGTGGAATTAACCACTAGGTAGGTACGAGGGTGGTAGGTGTACTCGTATCTAAGTTTGATGGTGATCGAAGAAGTTAGATCTTCGATTAAGGGGAGGAATGTGAGATTAAGTAATCTCAAAGTGTGAGTTGGTTGGGACCAAGTTATGGCTAAAGGATTCTAATGTATTGATGAACCATGTACGTGAAAATGATACCTAGACAACTGGCAAGTACAATGGATGGTACCCATGTATCTTCGTAGATGGATCTCTTTTTATATGGAGATCAATGATCAGTTGTTTGCAGGTGTAAAAGTTCAAGCATTAATCAATGTTATGCAGGTACAAAGAAGAAGCAAAAATATTTGAGGATGAAACTCAAGTGAGTGTGTGTTGTGTAAATCAAATTCCCCATCATGCAAGGTTCTTGGTCAGCCAAAACCACCAGTAAGAAAACACTTGATGTGATGGTTCCTGAGCATTGTAATGGTAGCACATTAAAGCAAGCCCAACCATATGAAGATARAAAATGAAGATGATGACAYGACTCAGATAAASACCTAGCCAACACATGTATTCGTTAAGGAGGAGACATATTTACAAAGGCTTTAGCACAAGACCAATTTGAGTATTTGAGAGAAGCATTGGGCATTATAAATATTGATGTAATTAGTGGTAGAAATTAGGGGGGAGTGWTGGAAGCATTAATTTCTACYAACAACCACCAGAGACTTCAATACTCTTCTCCACCAACGTCCAYCGATGCTTCCAGATATTTCCATCCAAGAACTCATTCGATGCTCGAGATTCTTCTATGGTTGYTATACATACAAGGARAATGTAATTGTGTTGATCAATTAAGCAATACAATTTGTGTTTGTTCTTTCTGTGTTATTCTCGGGTGTTATCTTTCTGTGTTTTTTGTGCTTCTGCCCCCTTCAAGAAGCAAGAGCAAGGGCATCGAAGAGTTATATATGGATGGAGTAATAAACCGCAATCCACAGTCACAGTTGGATGGAACCATACACACCATCCATCCTGGAAGATAGTTGACGCTCGTCAGATATAGGGTTATCTCCATGGGCATATCCTTTGTCATGCAACCTTTTCAATATTGATATTGCACCCACTGCAATGCACACGACCATCTAAACCTGCGGATTAGAAAAATATTTGATAGCATATAGGTAAGATCCAACTTGCCAGCATTTAAATCTTTACATCTTTACATTCACTTCCATTCTTGTATGTTCTATCTCTTTGATAGTGAAATTACATGACTGCATATAGCTCTTACAATGATGCATTTCTTGATCTTCACACTTGGTCAACACCGTTTGATAGATTTTACCCAAAATTAAAATATCAAACGACTGACCACAACTCAAAAATTTGTTTTCTTTAATACATTAGGGTTGTCAGAACTTAGTTCTACTATGTCCATACCAAACTATATCTTGCTCAATTATTCTATCACCACCACAAGGTGCAAAGAATTATGTCTAATGTACATTCTTTTTAGAAAAGTTGCGTTCTCTACCAAATTGATCAACTAGTCCATCAGAATGAGGTAAGATGTAATGCAATTGATTTGAGAGGACTTAAAATTCAATCCATGCCTAGACTATATATATAAAATTACATTCCCATAAATTAAATTAGTGTGTTGGTTGTGTTATGATTTGGATATGGTGGGAGATATCGATGGGTTGTTTGCAATTGCAAATATTGAACACCAAATCCATTCCCATTCACCACTACTCCAGCTCCATAATCATCATCATGTAAAAAGTTTCGATACCAGTTAGAAAATAGCTTAAAACAAAAATATGTCTCACATTATCAAGGAATTGTTTAGCCATCTTCAAGAGAAACATAGAGAGAAATGATGATGATCAGTTTGGAAACTACCATTGGTTACAACTTTTATGCAATGAGCATCGTTCATTTAGTGGTGTCTTTTAAATATTATTTTCCCCTTTGGGGACACGCTAAGAATTGTAAGCATATTGTTTCTTCAGTGAGTGACAGTGTCCATTCAGTGCATTATTCTTTTCTTTAGGAACAACTCATTTTCTCCTTTGAATGGTGTATCCATTGCATAGTTGTGCATGTTGAGAGCTTTTCCTAAAGCTATTTTGTTGTATACATTTCTTTTTTTAGTGTGTTTCAAGTTACGGACAATAGACCACTCCTATATGTACTTCTCTAATATATTTGATTTATTGCAAGCTTAACTGGAGAAATACTTGATTCCGTATCCAAATGGTAGGCATAGGTATCACCTCTTTATATGGGTAGGTCTGGAATCAACAACTTACCCAGTTGGGAAAATTAGACAACGACCACCACCTAAAGAGAAAATGCGTAGAAAGATACATTGATACACAGGGCCCAGGGACGAGGGAAAATTTTATTTTTTTGGGTGTTGTGTGTATAAGCGTGCAGGGGAGGGTTTAATGTATACCTCTATGTACCATCACTTATTATTCATATGTTGAAATCTCTTATTAAAATGCTAAAGGTTTTAATGTTTATATAGAGCTTTGCAAACCATATACTTTTTGCATTGTAATCCTTGCAGGGAAGGGTGGTGGTTGTTGGACTGATGGAATGCGGTGGCTAAAGGCCGAAGGGACTCCTTGCAGTGGTTGTTGGAAAGATGGAACACGATGACTAAAGGCCAGAGGGATGATTAAGAGCTATAAAGGATGGTCTCGACTAGATGGAATTCAACCTGTATTTGGAGCTTGGCATTGAACGATTCATTTGTTGTGTGGATATGTTTATAGCTAAGATGTTGGTGAAGTTGTAGGAGTAGATCCAACACTTTAGTACATAATACATTCTAAGCATATTGAATGAAGACACAAGTATATATGATAGCATCTAAATCTATTCGTTGTTGTTATTTTGATTTTTTTTTTACCCTTTTATAAATGATAAGGTTGCATACCTGCTCAAAACGCTGAAGCCATATTTTTTTTGAATGAGTTTGTTCCAGAGTTCTATAGTTGCACTTCTATTACAGTTCCATATTTCTAACAACGAACCGTCATGTTAGATTGATTGGTCATGTCATATTGATTGGTCTAGCTGAGGAAATCTCATTTCTTCTACTGGTTTGCAATATCCTTTCATTTGAGGCAGCAGCTTCAAGAACCAACATTTCTATCCCAGCTTCATCCAGTTAGGTTGGAATTCATCCCTAGCAGCAGGGGAGTGCTTAGCTATGAGGCGATAACCATGCAATGAAGATCAAATCCGGTGAGGTGGTGCAGAGAAACTGGTGCATTAATGCACTGATCAATGAGGGGATCTAGAATACTATCTAGATCATATCATTACAGAGTGATCAATATCTTGGGACTTTAGCAGACACGCAGTGAGACGGTGAGGCCCAATCCTGGCTCAACATTTAAAGAACTGACATAAGTCTTAAAGAACTGACATAAATCATTGTAGTGAATTTAATGAAGTAGTAAATTTAATGACATAGACGTAAAATAAAGTTATAATCCAAAGTTAAAACTTAGGTTATATATGCTATATAAAAATGTAAGATTACATTTTGTTGGGAAAAGAAATGGCTCCTGACTTTAGGTTATAGACTTTAAGAATGAAAAAATTACATTCTCTCGAGAATAAGACTCCAAATGACCAAGCCAATAGCCTTCCTTCTAAAAGTTATTTAAATAAAAATAATAATAATTAATTTGTTTTTCCAATGTACAACATTGAAGACTTCTAAAAGTAATTTAAATAAATAATAATAATAATAATAATAATAATAATTTCTCTCGACAATAAGACTCCAAATGGCTAAGCCAACAACCTTCCTTCTAAAAGTAATTTAAATAGAAAAAATAATAATTAATTTGGTTTTCCTATGTACAACATTGGAGACTTCTAAAAGTAATTTAAATAATAATAATAATAATTTCTCTCCACAATAAGACTCCAAATGGCTAAGCCAATAACCTTCCTTCTACAAGTAATTTAAATAAATAAATAAAAATTAATTTGTTTTTCCTATGTAGAACATTGGAGACTTCTAAAAGTAATTTAAATAATAAAAATAATAATTAATTTTTTTTTCCTATGTACAACATTGGAGAGTGGAAAAATAATTCTCTCTAAGACTCCAAATTGCTAACGTTCTTTTTAAAAGTAATTTAAATAATAAAATAATAATTAATTTGTTTTTCCTATGTACAATATTGGAGAATGGAAAAATATTTTTATGTACAACATTGGAGAATGGAAAAATGTTTTGAAGAATGGAAAAATATTTTTAAGTCAAATATTAAGTAATACATGGTCAATAGTGAATCAATTGCAAGAGTCCTCGTTAGGGACTAATAATAATAGATGGTACTATTAAAAGAAAAACAATAGACCATTTACCATGTTCTCCCCTCATGAAATCAATACCAACACTTTGGAAAAATATTTTTAAGTACAACATTGGAGAATGGAAAAATATTTTTAAGTCAAATATTAAGTAATACATGGTCAACAGTGAATCTATTTTTAAGTATAACATTGGAGAATGATTTTTTTTTTTTTAAGTCAAATATTAAGTAATACATGGTCAACAGTGAATCGATTGCAAGAGCCCTCATTAGGGACTAATAATAAGAAATGGTAGTATTAAAAGAAAAACAATAGACCATTTACCATGTTCTACCCTCTCATGAAATCAATACCAACACTTTAATAAGTGTGGAGTCACAATTCTCACACTTTCATATCCTAGCATTACCATAAAATGTTTTTAATACCTTTCTCATGAAATCAATACCAACACTTTAATAATTGTGGAGTCGCAATTCTCACACTTTCATATCCTAGCATTACCATGAAATGTTTTTAATACCTTCTAAGTGCTTAAGGCTCACCTAGGCATACATTTTGATTCCATAGTCTTTATTAATAATCAAGTTTTTATGTGATGGTGAAGATTCTTTATCAAATGAATCAATTTTTTTTTTTTTTCTCCACTTACCATTGAAGTTTCAAATTTCTAATCAAATCAAAACTAAAAGAGATTAAGGAACAATACTACCCTGCCGGAAGTTATGACGACTTGTATACCAAATGGACCACTCTGCGGCAAGAAATAACCAAGCAGTGCCAGATTTCACAAATATCTTCCATACCTTGCGCACCAAGCTGGGTATCAGAGATTCAGAGCGATATCTAGTGCTAAAGTATCATAGTGCTCTGCATAGATACATCCAGACTGAAATGGAATTTCTGGACATCTCATCCTTGGGCACGGCCTACCGATATGCCGTCAAAATTGAGTAGAAGCTCAAACAAAAGATGCGACAATTTGGGCCGGGGAACCCCTCACAACAAAAGCTAGGAAGGGGTGGCCCCAACCCATAGAACAAAGGACAGAGCAAAGATGGACACTATCAGGACAACCAGTCCAAGACGTAAGCAAAGAAGGACACTAGAAAGATAAAGAAAGATACTGGGAAGTGGTGTGACTTCCATAAGAGCCCTTGGCATAACACTACCGACTGTCGCTCAAAGAAGACGTTGGTGGACGAAGTGAAAGCCTATGAATCAGATGCAGGTTCTGACTCTAAGTCAGAACCAGAAAGGGAGAGACAGATCATTGACGTGGAACCC
>ML802403.1:0-49160 GCA_009831015.1 Picea engelmannii
GAGTTGTTTCTTCCTTCAGGTTAGTGCCTGTAAATCAGGGGGTTGTAGCCTCCTATTGATTGGTGTTGGAGAATTCAGGGAGTTGGTGCTTCCTTTAGGTTGGTGCCTATAAATCATGGGGTTGGTGCCTCCTTCCAGTTGGTGCTGGAGAATTTGGAAGTTGGTGCTTCCTATGAATGTAATATTTGATATATAAGAAATAATTATCTGGTTTTCTCCCATTTGGGTTTCCACATAAATTTTGGTGTACTGTGTATTTGTGGTTATTTTTTATGCTTTGTTTATTGATAATTTTCATGATATACTGATTATATACTGTTGATAAAGTTAATGATTACATGTTCTAATTAAAAGTTTTAAAATATTGCATAATATTGATTCACCTCCCCTCTCAGTATTCCAACAATTGGAATCAGAGCGAGGTTATTCAAGAAAACAATCTAACAATTGGAAGGAGGATCATGGAGTACGCTAAGATTGGAGTACCATAGTTTGATGGAGAAAGCTATGCCTTATGTATTAGAAGAATGAAAACATATATACAAGCACAGGGGTTTGATTTTTGGCAAGCAGTAGTAGATGGATACACAACACCTACTACTCCTCCAACATATAGAGATGGAAAGAAAACCAATGAAAACAATTCAAGGGCCACAAATGTGATATTGAATGGTAAAGAACACCCAACATATGTGAAGGTTATTCATTGTGATTCTACAAAGGATATTTAGGACACGCTTCAAAATATCTATGAAGGAGATGCTAAATTAAAAGGGGCCAAGATTCAAATCCACGGAGACAAGTTTGAGCAATTGAAGATGAAGGAAGATGAAGAAATTGTAACTTACTTCCTACGAGTTGATGAAATAGTAAATTCCATTAAAGGATTGGGAGAAGAAATTAAAGAACCAGTTATTTTCCAGAAGATACTAAGGTCTCTTCCAATGAGATTTGATCCTAAGATTTCATCCCTAGATGAAAGAGTAGATCTTGGTAAGATAAGAATGGATGAGCTACATGGAATATTCACAGTCTATGAGATGAGAAAAGAACACGATAATCCACCCAGGAAGGAATAAAAGTTCAAGGCATCCAAGAATACAAATAAGAACAAACAAGAGCCAAAACAAAATCTGAAGTCAGATTGTAGCTCCAATGATGATTTTGATGAAGATGAAAAGATGGCCAACTTCGTAAGGAATTTAAAGAAATGAACTGACAAGTACAAAGGTAAGTTTCCTTTTAAATGTTTCAATTGCGGTAAAATTCGTCATATTGTTGATAAATGTCCATATGATAAGAAAAAAGAGAGTAATGAAAAAGAATTTCCCATGAAAGAAAAGAAATATAAAAAGAGAGACAAGAAAAGAAGAAAAAATAAATCCTTCAAGAAAAGTCTCTACTCAAAGGAAGACAATTCCTCATCAGATGATGTTGATGATAGAGAAAGTGACTCGGAAAATGTACTCTTCATGGCTTATGGAAATGATGACGAGGATTATGAAGAAGAAGGCGAGGTAGATATTGAAGAAGAACTAATTGATGCCTTAAGAAAATTAAAGAAAGAGAGGAAGAAAAATAAATCACTCAAGAAGAATTACTCAAGTTGAAATAAAGGTCTCAAGGTTCTAACTTTGAATAAGGTCAACAGATGATTTTCAAACTAAAATTCAAAGTTGAAGAAGCCAAAGGGATTGAACAAATACTCAGAATCCAGCTGGAAGTAAAGGAAAAAGAGAAGGGAAGATTAAAAACATAAATCATTTCTCTAAGGAAGGAAATTCAGAAAAGAGATATGTAGTAGAATAATACCAAAATACTGGTTGAGATCATCAGTGCTCAAAGGTTGTATCATGGCAGGTTTGTGTTAGAAAAATAGGACCGCGGAGAAATAAAATAAAACAAATGCAGAAAAAAAACACAGAAGACACACAATACAAGAGAGACACAGATTTACGTGGTTCACCCAGTGTGGGCTACGTCCACCAGAGACATTGCCAGGTCCTTCCTTTATTATTATCCAGCAAATGAAGGGATACAACCTACAACAAAACCCGTCGTAACTTCCTCTCCTTTCTCTCACAGTATCCTCTCTCAGAATACAATATTCACAATCAACCATAGCCGCGATACATTTCCCTCATAAAAGAGGGTTTCCTTCTAGGGCAAAAAACCCTAACATAATCTCTACCGTTAGATCTGCAACCTTATAATGAATGGTTCAAATTTACAATGAAATTACAATATACTTTTACAAGGCAATTTTTTCTTCGGGGGCTTCGCCCCCGAACCCCTGCTTTTCCCCAGACCCCCTGGACCCCGCAGAGGGGGTACTCCCTCTGCACTCCCCCGCGTGGAAGAGTGTACATACTTATGGGGTGTAAATACTTCATGGGGTATAAACACGGCTGAAAGCAAGGACCTCTGAATCAGGAAGATAATCAGGCTCCACAACCAACAGTTTGGACTGGGATACAACCAAACACATACAAATAAGGGTTCGAGCTCTATGACTACAAAAGGGGAAGAATAAAAAAGGACTTATGAATAAGTCACCAGGGGATTCACCGATGATCAGGAAGAATATTACAAAAGGATGGCAATGTATAGAAGACCCAGGTTTCAATATCAACAACCACCCATGGAAATAAATCAAGAATAAAAGTATAGAGGAACAACACCATTCATAATATCTCCCAGGTATCAAACTATGTTTCTTGGTTCATGTTATTTTTGTAATAATTTTGGGCACAAAGATATAAATTGCAAATATTATTCCAAGAATAGAAGCAACTATGAAATTCACCCTAGAATTAATGAGCTCAGAAAGCCTCATGAAGCATACAACATAAACTATAACAGTTTTGGCTCATTAAGAGATGAAGTAGAATGTTATAAATGAAACAATTTTGGACACATGGCCAAAGATTGAATATTGGCAATTTATCCAAAGGAACCAAAGAATGAATTCAACAATCATCAAAAGGGACCATCAACAATTTGGATAAAGAAGCAAAATAAACTCAATATTGAAGAATTTTCCCTAGCACTGTAGGCACAAAGAACAAGAAGTGATTGATACATTGGCAGTGGTTTATCAAAACATATGACATGTGACAAGAACATATTTATCTCTCTAAACAAAGAAAGAGGTGGATCAGTTCCATTTGGTAATGAAAACTCAACCAAAATTATAGGGAAAGACACAGTCAAGCTTGGAATTAAGAATTCCAAGGTAGAAATTGTCCTACTTGTTGAAGACATGAAGCATAATTTATTGAGTATGAGTCAGATGTGTGATCAAGGACATAGAATTATATTTGACTCAAAGAAGTGTGAGATAAGAAAATAAGGATCGAGGAAAATTGTGGCTACAACCATAAGGACTTCAAGCAATACATACATCCTAAATGAGATTGGAAAGGAAATATGTTGCTTGGGAAGACAAAATTAAATTTTTCTTTGGCACAAAAGAATTGGATAGATAAAATTTGAAAATTTGGTGAAAATCAATAGAAAGGAAGCATTAAGAGACATGCCTAAAATTTTGAAACCGGCCAGTACTATGTGAAAGCATTGCCTACAAGGAATGAAGACAAGAACTGAATTCATATCAAAGGAATACTCTACGACAAAGCCATTGGAATTGTGCATACTGATATATGTGGACCAAAAAGATAAAAAGGATTGAATGGAAAAGAATACTTCATGCTTCTTGTTGATGATTATACAAGAATGATTGCAGTATGTGTTGAAAGATTAATTAATTGTTGAAAGATTAATTGTCATTAGATTGGTTGTCATTGATGTCAACCCTTGAACTGGAGGTTAACAAGTTGCATGTTGAAGTAAAGTAGCTATAAAAATGTTACAAAACTTAACAAGTTGCATGTAATTAGCATGAGATACTCATCAAAAGTTAACAAGTTGCATGTCAATTGCATGATATCCTTCTGAAAACATAGAGAAAAGTCATTTGGAGATCACTTTTGTGAGCCACTTCTGAGAATATAGGTTGGATATCTGAGGGAGTGAGTCAAAGACAAAGAAGTTCAATGAATTAAGAAGTTTGCAGGAGCTAAGAATATGGAGAATAAGGTTCAGATAGAGATTCTTTGAGAAAATCCGTGACTTTCATGGGAAAAAATGTGTACATCCTTGGGCTTACTTGAGGAAAAGAAAGGATACCTACAAGTAGATAGTGCATAGGGTCCCATACTTGTGAGGAAAATTTGTGAATATCAGGGATCTAAAACTCAAGTTAGCTACAATATTGAAGGTACGTCTTCATGTGTGTGTTAGAGTGAGTATTATGAAGTAATCGGGAACATGTATGTCTAAGTGATTCATAATCATTAGATTTGGAGAATTCTATTTTGGATATTGGTATGAGCTGTGTGGTTGTAGTCTTGATGAGATATTGATATCAGTAGCAGCAACAGAAATATCAGAGACAACAATAAAAACATGTTATCAATGACATAGGTAGTGACATATTGGTCTACATTTATATTTCAGGGCGGTTGGACGAGGAAAGGAAAGGGGGTGGTAGCCTCCTTCTGTTTGGATCCAGTAAATTAGGGAGTTGGAGCTTCCTTCAGGTTGCAGAATGTAAATAGGGGTTTGGAGCCTCCTTCCATTTGTAGTTGGAGAAATAGAAAGTGAGTTCTTCCAATTAATGTACTCTTTGAAAAATAATAAAATCATTCCATGGTTTTTTCCTGCATTGGGTTTCCACGTAAAATTATGGTGTAATGTGTTTATTTGATCTATATTCATTGAATTATGATGTTTTGAATGCTCATGATATTATTGGAGGTTTTATGTTATGATTAAAAGTACTAATTGTGCTCATATTGATTCACCCCCCCTCTTAGTATTCCAACATTTGGTATCAGAGAAGGTCCTTAAGTAAGCATTCTAACCACTAGAAGGAGATCATGGAATACACTAAGATTGGAGAACCAGTGTTTGATGGTCATAAATATACCTTTTGGATTAAAAGGATGAAAAATATTTTACAAGCAAAGGGATTTAATGTTTGGAAATCAGTAGTAGATGGTTATACAACATGTAATACCCCCAAGTCCAAGCCCTTCTGAAATGTAATGATGTGTTTAGGATGGTGAAACAAGTGATTATAAGATGGTAGTATTATGTGGTTATTAGGCCCGAGAGCCTAGCTGCTAAGGCCAGTGGGTCTGATTTTGCATATGTAATTATACATATTATTAATAAAATACATCGTTGTGTGTAGACCTACCACAAAGAAAGAATTATGGGGGACTAAGCTCCACTGGGTAGGGAAAGGGATGGGGATGAGAGGCTAGGAAAGAGAGAATAAGCTTGAGGGATTAACCCAAGGGAATATTATAATGTATTCCTGAAAAAAATACTAAAGTTGGGAAATAAACCCAGTTATCCTAAGTTTCTTTTGGGAGAGGAACAAACTCCAAGTGGAGAGGAACGTGCTCCTGGAGATCCAAGTGTCACCTAGGACACATGTAGGTTTATGTGGGAATTTACACCATTGTTGGGGTTCACGAACCATTATGGCTACCTTCCTGAGTAGTTCTCTCTCACAAGTCATCTCTCTCAAGATTCTGCAAGTTGACCATTCTCACCATTTTCCTTGCTCACTCTCAGCATTCTGATGAGTATGGCCATACAGTTTCTCATGAGTTCATCCTTATCATTCTAACCATCTCTTATGCAGTTCACACACGCATTGAACAAGCTCACAGACAGAGCCTTTTTTCCATTGTGAACCTTTTTAATTTGCTGAGTCGTTCCCTTGTCTTACCCAATTTTGGTTGTTGTGGTTTGAAGAGGCGGGTTATCAGGCCCATGGTTGAAGAGGTGGGTTGTCAGGCCCATGGTTGAAGAGGCAGGTTGTCATTCTCATGGTTGAAGAAGTAGGTTGTTAGGCTTGTGAGAAACTCTCTCTAGGTGAGAGAGTGTGCTGAGGAAGGGAGTTAACCGGTGAGAAAATCTCTCCAGGTGAGAGAGTTTGTTGGGAAGTGATTCATCCTAGAGGGAGTCCAACATCAGCTACAGAGCTCTGAGAATTCCTGATCCGACCTATTGTTGAATCCCTAGAAGGGAAGTGGAAAAGTTGATGGAATGTGGAACAATGAAGGTGCATATTCCCAGGGTGGGACAAGCATGTGGGGAATGAGAGTCTGTGAGTAGTGGGCGTAAGTAGGCTCCTTGGACATAATCCTTCCAGTTGCACTGTGCAATTTTCTATAGCCTTAGCATGGTCTAGGATTTCTTTTTCCTGGGTGGAGTTTAGTCTGAGTTCAGGGGTGACCCACTGCTGAGCCTGATGAGCAACATGGTCTAAGGATGGGAGGTTCGTGGAAGGTTTTCACGTAGTTGGTGGTCATCTATTAAAACATAAGTACCAAATCACTATTCTCTATATGATGTGTATCTTGTACATGTGTTATAATGTTATCAAAATTGTTTGTGTTTATTGCATGTATGTATTATTATTTCTTCCGCATGAATATGTGTATGAACATAATGTTATGACTGTTTAAAATTCATCATATATATATATATATATATATATATATATATATATATATCATAGATGTTTCCTCTCTGGCATTGCCCGACCTGTGTGGTGGTCAGGGATGTTACAAAATGGTATCCGAGACATGGTTTCAACACTAAGACTGGATGGGCCAGGAAAGTGGAGGTTGAAGAAAAGGTTTCGGAAAGGAATTGTTTTCTAAATGGACAAAATTGAAGTTCAGAGCCAGTTTTCAACACTGAGCCTGAATTAGGCCATATAAGTGGTTATGGAATCAAAATCTCAGAGAAAATTGTTATCGAGAGGGACAAAATTTGAATTTCATAGAATTCCAAAGTGCCAAGAGAACACCTTGGCCGTGTTTGGAAGCTCAGGAGGTATAGCAGTTCAAGAAATATAGAAGATAAAAGAGACTTCAATAGTCGTGGGTTTGGAACCATATGGTTTGAATTTGGGTCAATTCGAGAGAAGGAGGATCATTCACAACTGTCATATCTGGATAAAGGTGTATGAGGATTAACCCCTAAGTAATTCGGACTTCATGACTTCAACGAAGTTTCCGGGTTATAGAAAACAAAAGGACTGAAGCCCGAAGTTTCGAAGTCCCGGAGTGGGTCTACACCATGGATCTGGGGGGGAGTGTTTGCCATTGGATTTGAGAAAAAATAGTTGGGAACCATAGATCAAGCCAAGGGAAAGTGGTAAGGTGTAGTAGTGATGAAAATAGATCTCAACTGTCAAATATACGTGCTAGAGGTTGTGAAATGTAAAACTCACAACCATTCAGAAGTCGACGTTCGGGAGAAGCAAAGTGTGCTAAGGCACAAAATCCCGAAGCCCGAAGTTCTGAGGTCCGGAGTTCATCCGAACCATTTGTTAAAGAAGAAAACTTTCGACGGATCAACTTGTTTGAGAGTTCAATGTTCCAAAGAAATGGGGGTGTGCTAAGGTGAATTCTCCGAAGTCCCGAAGTGACGTGGCATCATGACATCACCTAGGGTGACATGGACTTCCTTAGTCTTAACACATTTCGGTCAGAATGGAACTTTAACAACCATTTTGGACCAAAATCAATCCGACACATGGGGACACGTGTCACCACCTTATATGATGACAATTGTACCATGTGGACCCCGAAAGATAAAGTAGTGCGGAATTTTGGCATTCAGAAGTTAAAAGCTTGTGGAAGTAAAATATTTCGAAGCCCGAAGTGTCGAAGTTTGGAAGCATCAACATGACGTGGTTGTTGATCTCACTAGAGATGATGTGGAAACATGTGATGTGTGCCACACGTCAGTAAGTTAAATACCTTTGGAGAATAGAAATTTTGGTTAGAGCGTGACACGTGTCACCCGTCATAGTGTTCAAGGTGTCCGCTTCTAATATTTTTCCACGTGGTTCTCTTCTTGAGCATGGCTAGTGGGGCCCCTAATGGTCATAGGGGACTCATGGCTCCAAATCCTGCATTTCAGAGGTTAGCTACTTTGGAGGAAAGTGGGGTCGCGTGGTTTGATAAATCCCGAAGGCCAAAGTGTTAGATTTCATCATCACCATTGACAGTTGTGGACATGTGTCAGAAGATCTGACACTCCGAATATTTGTCACTATGGAGGTTTGTGGAATTGAAGGCTTTGGAAACCTGAAGCATGGAGTCCCGAAGCTAATTGTGGTCATTGATTTGGGTAGAGATCAAGGACCATTGATCCCTCTCATGTCGGTGGCGAACTTCACGAGTTAGGGGTTCACGATATTGGCGTTGTGGAGAGTTGAAAACAATTGAAGACAGAAACTCTGAAGCATGGAGTAAGCACCCAACTATTAGCACTTGGTCCCAACCATGGTCACATGCATATTAAAGGTTGAAGGGAGGGGGCTAGTGCCAAAAAAAATTGTTTAAATAATAGAAAAGGGACAAATTGTTCAAGTGGCCATAACTTCCTACTCATGATTCAGAATTGAGCATGCAAGCAGCCATTGGAAAGGTATTGAACAGTAGGAGATAATTGTTCACCTATAAATTGGATCTGAATAGTCAATTTCTTAGGGAAACAATAGAAAATAAGTATGATATATAAATGAATCAGAATGGTTCATGTTTCCATGAGATTATTAAGAACTGTTAGCCTGACAAGGTTCTATTGGTTGCACATTGTTTTTGTAGAATTAACGATTTTCAGAACAAGGTCAACATAGATTAAAGAAGTAATGGATTATACTCAGGTAGTCTTCAGTCAAGAATATGAAAACAAAGGGTTGAATGTCCAGTTGGATAGGGAAGGAACCAACTCCAATGGACATGGAGGAGAAAGGGAGGAAGACATAAATCTGGTTGAGACCCTCAGAAAATTGCATATAGATGTCCAGAGCCACAAGGATGATATTGGGAGGCTTATGAAGGCCAAGGAACAACATGAAGACTTCAATATGAAGTTAATTTTGAGTTTGGAAAGAATTGAAAATAAGTTGCATAAGGAGAGTGGCACCAACAAATTAGAAAGTCATGGGTCCCCTAACAAGAAAGGAATATCAAGGAGTGATAGAAGACGTCACCATCACTCCCAAAAACATTCCCATAGGAGAGCACACAGTAGCTCAAGTCCATCCTCTTTCAGGAAACATAGGAGGTTTGGGGTGGATGAGTTGAAAGGAGAAATGAATAAGATCAAACCTCCTACTTTTGATGGAGAGTATAAGAAGGATGAAGATGTTGAGACATGGATGCTAGGCATGAGGAAGTAATTCCAATTACATAACTATTATTTACATGCATAGGGAATAATTTCCATCTACCAGCTTAAAGTAAAGGCATCCATGTGGTGGGATCAACTAGTGCAAGTACAACACCTCAGGGAGAAAAATGTGACTTGGAAGGATTCTTTGAACTTAAACTGGGCAGTATGGATATTGATGAATATGAAAGGAGATTCTTAGAGTTGTTGAAGTATGTCTCTTTTATCAAGGATGAGATAGTGAATATTCAAAGGTACCTGAGTGGGATAACATATTACATCAATGATAAAATTCAATATGATGATCCCAAGAATCTAGAAGAAACTATAAGGAGATCAAAATGATTATATGATCAACAAAAATGAAAGCCTACTTTCCAGAAGTCTTGGGAGGACAAGAAGAAGTTCAAGAAGGAACATAGGTAGAAGGGAAACAAGCCTCCATTTTTCAAAAATAGTCCTCAAGAAAAACCATATTTTAGAGAGCATAGAATGGTTGAGGTAGGTGGGAAAAGGTCAAGGCATACACCCATTCAATGTTGGGGTTGTAAGGGAGACCAAAAGTATAGAGATCATCCCCACAAAAATGACAAGGTGAGAGTTGTCCACAATGTTCAGCGAGCAGAAAAAATGGAGGACATGAGCAGAAGTGTACCAAGGATCTATGCAGCCATGGAAAACAAGCAAGCTGAGTTTAAATCACACATTATTGAAGTTGAAGGTACGATAATTAACCATGCATTTACTATTTTAATTGATTCAATGGCTAGTCATAGATATATAGACCCTAAGGTAGTGGAAAGATTTCAAATACCAAGAAGAAAGCATGGGAAATCTTGTTTGGTACAACTGGCTATAGGAGCCAAGATAAGGGTTGTTGAATTGGTTAAATCATGTCTAATGGACATTAATGGACTATGTACCAAGGAAGATTTGAACATTGTTCGGTTTGGATCATATGATTACCTAATTGGGTTGGAATTTTTGGACCAACACCATGCGGAATTACACTGCCATAACAATGCATTCACTTGCTTGGATGAGGAAGGAAATTGGAGAACAATCCAAGGAATTCCTAGGGTAGTTACTATCCAGGAAATCTCAGAAATGCAGCTGAAGAAGTGTTACAGAAAGGGATGTCAAATATTTGCATCCCATATGGAAGAATCATATAAGGATAAGGTTCCAAATCTAGAGTATCATGCAGTCCTGGAATATTTTGAAGATGTGTTCAAGGAGGTACCAAGACTACCTCCAAAGAGAGATATTGATTTCTCTATTAATTTAATGTTGGGAGCAGCTCCAGTATCAAAGAATCCTTACAAAATGAGTACACCATAGTTGAAGGAGTTGAAAATGCAGCTTGAAGAGCTTCTGAAGAAGGGGTATATATGTCCAAGTGTGTCACCTTGGGGTTCCCCAGTCTTGTTCATGAATAAAAAATATGGGACATTGATATTGTACATCGATTTCATATAGTTAAACAAAGTGACTATAAAGAACAAGTATCCTTTGCCAAGGATCAATGATATCTTCGATCAGTTGAAGGATGAAAAGATATTCTCAAATATTGATCTCAGGTCAAGATATCATCAAGTAAGGATCAAAGAGGAAGACATTAGTCAGACCACCTTCAGGACAGGGTATGGTCATTATGAGTTCACAATAGTGCCATTTGGGTTATCAAATGCACCAACTTTTTTTATGTGCTTAATGAATGGCGTTTTCCAAGAATATTTGGACAAGTTTATCATTGTCGTTTTGGATGACATCCTTGTATATTCCAAGTCAGAATAAGAGCATGAGCATCATTTGAGGATGGTGTTTCAAGTGCTAAGAGATCATCAACTATATGCCAAATTGATCAAGTGCTCATTTTATCAAAAATAAATTCACTATTTGGGGCATATCATATCCGAAGAAGGGATAGTAGTGGACCTTGAAAATATTGATGCCATTAAAGGGTGGAAATCATCTAAGAATGTGACAGAAGTCAAATCCTTCATGGGTCTAAATGGATACTACAGAAGGTTCATTGCAGGGTTTTCGAGAATAGCTCACCCAATCACTTCCTTGCAAAAGAATGGGAACAAGTTTCAATGGGTAGAAGAATGTGAAAAGAGATTCTAGCAATTGAAGCAACTATTAACCAATGCTCCAATTCTAAAGCTTGCATATCCAGATGGAGATTTTGTGGTTTGCATAGATACATGCAATGAAGGACTAGGAGGGGTCCTTATTCATAAAGGGTTTGTGATATGTTTCGAGTCCAGGAAATTGAAAGAGCATGAAAAGCTCTATGCCACTCATGATTTGGAGTTGGCATCCATACTGCACGCTTTGAATAAGTGGAGACACTACCTCATGGGAAATAGGTTTGAGCTAAGGACATATCATAACGGTCTGAAATATTTGTTTGATCAACCTACTTTGAATGCTAGGCAGAGTAGATGGTTGGAATTCCTCTGTGGCATTTCCCGACCTGTGTGGTGGTCGAGGACATTACAAAATCCTATAACTACATGCTACAACAATTAGCATATATCAAACGAATCTTAAAGACATAATTTCTGAGGCTGCAAAATTTGATTTGCAGTACTTGGAATTGGTAACAAAATTGCAGCAAGGTAAAATGCAGCATAAAGATGAGGATTATGAATTGGGAATTGATGGAATTTTGTTGTACAAAAACAAAGTTTATCTACCCAATTCTCATGAATTGAGGAATACGATTTTAAAATAAATGCATAATGTGCCTTATGCAGGACACACAGGATATCAGAAATTAGTTTCAATAGTCAAGAGACAATATTATTGGCCAAGAATGAAGAGGGATATTGTTGAATACATAGCTAAATGCTTGGAGTGTCAAAGGGTCAAGGCTGAGCATAGATGCCCAGTTGGGTTGTTGCAGCCATCACCCATTCCTCAGTGGAAGTGGGAAGTGGTGACAATGGATTTCATGACAGGATTTCCTAGAACAAGCAACATGATGCAATCATGGTGGTGGTGGACAAGCTTACTAAAGATGCCCATTTCATTCCTCTAAAGGTTACTCACAAAGAAACCAATTTTGTTTATATTTATATGAGGGAAGTAACACGCTTGCATGGAATACCCAAGACAATTGTGTCTGACAGAGACCCAAGGTTTACCTCAAAGTTTTCAAAGGGGTTATTCAAAGGGTTCAGAACAAATCTGAACTTCAGCACAACCTATCATCCTGAGTCTGATGAGAAAACCAAAAGGGTGAACCAAGTGATAGAAGATATGTTAAGAATGTATGTGATGGAAAAACCATCTAAATGGGAAGATTATCTACACTTATTATAATTTTCCTACAAAAATGGGTATCAAGCATCACTGAAGATGAGCCCGTTTGAGGTACTTTATGGCAGAAAGTGCAACACCCCATTAAGATGGGACAACCTAGATGATAGGGAAGTGGTTGGGCCATAGTTGCTCAGAGAAATGGAAAAGAAATTGTTAAAGATAAAGAAAAAATTGAAGGTCGCCCAAGACAGGCATAAAATTTATGCAGACAAAGGTAGAACCGACATGGATTTTAAAGTGGGTGATCATGTTTTCTTGAAGGTGAAAGCCAACAAAAGTTCCTCGGAGCTGGGAAGTTGTTCCAAGTTGGCCACCATATATTGTGGGTCGTTTGAAATCCTAGAGAGGATTGGTTCAATAACTTATATTCTTGCATTTCCTGCATCTATGTCTATACATAATGTATTTCATGTGTCATTGCTTAAGAAATATATACCTGATGCTAATCATGCTATTGATTGGAATATGATTCAGGTGGAGAAAGAAAGTTCTTTTCAAGTGCATCCAGTACACATTCTGGACCAAAAAATCAAATAGATCTGGAATCGATCCATAGGGCTTGTAAAGGTCCAATGGACCTGGTACGGTCCTGAGGACGTAACATGAGAGAAAGAATATGTAAGGCGGACAGAATACCCGCATCTTTTTGAATATTTTGAAAATCTTGTTGATATTATGTAAACGAGTTGCACTGAGGACAATGCAAAAATAAGGGGAGGGGATTGTAATACCCCTAAATTCGAGCCCTTGTGAAATGTAATGATGTTTTTAGGGTGGTGATCCAAGTGATTATAAGGTGGTAGGCTTATGTAGTTATTAGGACGAAGATCCTAGGTGCTAAGACCAGTGGGCCTGATTTTGTATATGTAATTATACAGATTATTAATAAAATACATTGCTACGTGTAGACCTACCATGAAGAAAGAGTTATGGGGGACTAAGCTCCACTGAGTAGGGAAAGAGATGGGGATGATAGGCTAGTAAAGAGGGGATAAGCTTGAGGGATTAACCAAAGGGAATATTATAATGTATTCTTGAAAAAAAAAATACTAAAGTTGGGAAATAAACCCAGTTATCCTACGTTCCTTTGGGGAGAGGAAAAAACTCCAAGTGGAGAGGAATGTGATCCTAGAGATCTAAGTGTAACCCAGGAAACATGTAGATTTATGTGGGAATTTTCACTATTTTTGGGGTTCATGAACCATTTTGGCTACCTTCCTAAGCAATTCTCTCTCACAATTATGCAAGTTGACCATTCTCTCCATTTTCCTTGCTCGCTCTCAACATTCTGACGAGTCTGGCCATCTAGTTTCCCATGAGTTGATCCTCAAAATTCCATCCATCCCTTGTACAATTCACTCACGCACTGAACAAGCTAGAAGCCAGAGCCTTTATGCCATTGTCAACCTTTGTAATTTGTTGAGTCATTCCCTTGCCTTACCCGATTTTGGTTGTTGTGGTTTGAAGAGGCGGGTTTTCAGGCCCATGGTTGAAGAGGCGGGTTGTCAATCCCATGGTTTTCAGGCCTGTGAGAAACTCTCTCCAGGTGAGAGAGTGTTCTTAGGAAGGGAGTTCTCCTGTGAGAAACTCTCTCCAGATGAGAGAGTTTTTTGGGAAGTGATTCCTTGTGGAGGGATTCCAACACCAACTACGGAGCTCTGAGAGTTCTTGATCTGGCCTCTTGCTGAATCCCTGGAAGGGAAGTGGAGTAGTCGATGGACTGTGGAACAATGAAGGTGCATATTCCCAAGGTGGGACAAGCATGCAGGGAATGAGAGTCCATGAGTAGTGGGCATAAGTAGGCTCTTTAGAGAGAATCCTTCCAGTTGCACTGTGCAATTTTCCGTAGCCTCATCCTACGTCTAGGATTCCTTTGCCCTGGGTGAAGTTTATTCCCAAATCGGGGGTGACCCACTACTGAGTGTGATGAGAAACGTGGTATAAGGATGGGAGGTTTGTGGAAGGTCTGGACGTAGTTGGTGGTCATCTATTAAAAGATAAGTACCAAATATTTGTTCTATGTATGATGTGTATCTTGTACATGTGTTATAATGTTATCAGAATTGTCTGTGTTTATTTCATGTATGTATTACTGTTGCTTCCACATGAATATGTTTAAGAACAAAATGTTATGACTGTTTAAAATTTCATTTTCATATATATATATATATATATATATGAAAATGAAATTTTAAACAGTCATAACATTTTGTTCTTAAACATATTCATGTGGAAGCGGAAGTAATATATATATATATCAGAGATGTTTCCTCTGTGGTGTTTCCCAACCTGTGTGGTGGTCGGGGACTTTACACAACACCAGACACTCCCCCAACTAGAAGAGATGGAAATAAACTTAGAAAAAACAACTCAAAGGCTAAAGGTACTATTCTGAGTACTTTAGTTGATTCAATATTTTTCAAAGTTATGCATTGTGATAGTGCAAAGGATCTTTGGGATAAACTAAAAAATATTTATGAAGGATATTCCAAGGTTAAGGGAGCTAAGATTCAAATTTTTAGAGCTAAGTTTTAACAGTTGAAGATGAAAGAAGATGAAGACATTGCATCCTACCTTCGGCTAGTTGAAGAAATAATTAGCACTATTAAGGGATTGGGAATAGAAATTGATGACTCAATGGTTGTTCAAAAGGTACTGAGGTGTCTTCCTATGAGATTTGATCCTAAAATATCATCCCTAGAAGAAAGAGTGTATCTCAGTACATTGAGAATGGACGAGCTACGTGGAATATTTACATCCTATGAAATGAGAACATAACATGAGAACCCAATCACAAAGGAAGAAACTTTCAAGGAATCCAATAAGACAAAGAAGAACAAGCAAAATTCAAAACCAATTTGCAGCTACAGTCATGATTCAGACGAATATGAAGAGATGGCTAACATTGTAAGGAAATTAAAGAAAGGGACCGACAAGTATAAAGGTATGATTACATTGAAATGTTTTAATTTTGGTGGTATTGGTCATTTTTCTTATAAATGTCCTCATAATAATAAAGACAGTGATGAAGAATAAGTTTCTAAAAGGGAAAATAAATATCAAAAGGGAAACAAGAGAAGAAACAAAAATAAATTCTCCAAGAAAAGTTTCTACTCAAAGGAGGATAGTGCCTCATCAGACAAGGAGGTTAATGATACTGAAATTGATTCAGAAAGAATACTCTTCATGGAAGTAGAATATGATTATGAAGAAGAAGGTGAATTCGATCTCATAGCATAGCTAATCAGTGCATTAGAAGAACTTAGGAAGGAAATAAAGAAAAACATGTCACTCAAGGAAAAGTTAAAAATGAAAGAGGAATCTCATAATTCCAACAATGAAGAACTAGAGCAGATGATCATGATTCTAAAAAATCAAATAAAAGAAGATAAAAGAATTGAGGAAATACTTAGAAGTCAGTTAGAAGAAAAGGAGAAAATGATTGGAAGCAGAGATATTATCTTTAATGAAAGATCTTCAGAAGAAAGATATGGAGTAGAAGAGCACCATAATATTGGATCAAATAATTAGAAGTCAAAGACCATCTGATTACATATCCATACTGGGATACAATCAAGTACAAAAATATAAAGGATCAAAGGAAGCAGTAAAAAATAGTTATACAGAGATTGTCAAAGATTCTGTCAAGAAGGAAGAATGCATTCCCCCCAAGAAGAACATTCCAGAAATAAAGAAGACTCAAGAAGACTAATTTAGAAGGAGTGCATCAAAAAGAAGATAATCTATTCACATGTATCAAAGATTTTTTAATGGTCATTTTTTTAATTGTGCTAATTTTGGACATAAAGCTATAAAATGCAGGTCCTATGCCAAGAATCAAAGAAGATATGAAGGGTACTTGAATAATTGTTATCCCATAAAATCTTATGAATCATACAACAAAACCAATTTTTTTTTGGTTCATTGAGAAATGAAGTAGAATGTTACAAATGCAACAATTTTGGACACATAGCGAAGAATTGTAGATTGACTATTCCACCTAGGGAATCAAAGAAAAAAAATAACAGTAAGATATCGAAACCACAAGAGATATGGAAAATAAAATAGAATCAATGCTCACTTTCTCTACAAGCCTAACACGGGAAAAATGATTGGTATGTTGACAATGGTTGTTCAAAGAATATAAAAGGTGACAGGAACAAGTTTATAACTATGAATAAAGAGAGAGATGGATCAGTTTCATTTAGCAATAATCATTCAGCTAAAATTATAGGTAGATGCACAGTTAAGTTTGGAAGAAAATATGAAATGGAAGAAAATGCTATATTGGTCAAAGATATGAAACACAATCTACTGAGTGTAAGTCAAATGTGCGACCAAGGAAACACACTTCAGTTTGACTCAGAGAAATGTGAAATTAGGAAAGAAGGATCAGGAAAGTTAGTGGAAATGGTGATAAAGACTCTGAACAACATATACGTTTTGAATGAAATTGAAAATAAATTTTTTGTTTAGGAAATGAAAATGAAATTTGAACTTGGGACTAAAGAATGGACCACATTCACTTTGACAATATTGTCAAAATTTAGTAGAAGGGAAGTAGTAAAAGAAATGCCTGAAATTTCAAAGCCATCGAATACTATATGTAAGCATTGTATACAGGGAAAAAAGACCATGATCAAGTTCAAATCAAAGGAGTACTCAACGAAAAAACCATTGGATATTGTACATACCGATCTATATGGACCAACAAGAAAAAAAAGATTAAATGGTGAAAAATACTTCATGCTACTAATTGATGCCTACAAAAGAATGACTGCAGTTTTCTTTCTTAGGAAGAATTCAGAGACATTTGAACACTTCAAGTTATAAAAATAGATGGTTGAAATAGAGACTGACTTGCAAATCAAATTTTTAAGATCAGACAATCGTGGAGATTTCACATCGAAATAATTCATGGGTTTTTTTGGTGAACATGGGATAAAAAGGAAATTCTCAGTAGTGAGGACACCTCAGCAAAACAGATTTACTAAAAGAAAGAACATGACAATACAGGAAATGGCCAGAACCATGTTGAAAAGATTCCAAGTTTGGTGACATCTTTTGGGCACATGAAGTACATACAACAATTCATATCTTTCATAAAGGAATGCTCAGAAGTAACATTGATAAGAATCCTTACGAGCTATGGAAAGGAATACCGACAAATGTGAATCATTTTAGAGTATTTGGAAGAAAGTTCTATATCAAAAGAGAATATGGCAGGATTGGAAAATTTGAGTCCCGAGTTGACAAAGGCATATTTTTCAGGTACTCAAGAAAAAGAAAGTCATACACATTGATTAAGGGATTTTTCCCCTATGATATTGGGTCATACTCACAACAGAGAAAGAACAATTGAAAAAGATAACCATCTCCACACAGTAACAAACACACAAAAACCAAAGAAAATAACGGCTTTAATTAGGATAAGGTAGGGATAGAGAGGAGAAAAGAAGGTGCACCTTGTTCTCCCTTTTGATGTCAATCCTTGCTCCAATTCGCCGAAGAACTCCTGATCTTCTGCTCGAATTAACCTGCAAGATAGATACAAAACTAGGGTTGCGATGAAAGTAGTTATACGATCATAAACATGTGCATGTAATATATTAGATTCAAAGTAATCATACAAATAAATGTACAATGAAGACAAATTTGAGGGGAAACACGCTCTTTTATTACCATCAAGTGGAAAAGGTAAGCTACAACCTTGTCCATCCTTAGGCATTGTCTTGAAGCCAAGTATCTAGGTTCCTCCAGGAATATTCAAGCATCAAATCAACCAATAAAGATTTCTCTCAATGACTTAGATAGGGATAAGGAGACACCCTATAGTCATATAAAGGAGAAAGCATCTCTTGAAAAGGCGTTTCCATATTAAAGGGGATGTTGCTCAGAGAATATAGGGAAAGGAGGCTTGATAGATGTTAGGAGCATAACTTTGCACCAAGGGACTTGTGTTCTCATCTTTATCCCTCTATGGTTGTTTTATATATCCCCAAAGAGGTTTGGGGAGTTGGATTCTATTTTGTATGGGAAAGGGTCGTTGGGAAATGAGCCCAATTAAAAAACCTATCCGAAAACATGGAATTATTTTATTTTTCACCAAAAATGAGGGCTTCCATGGATTGCAGTGAGGAAAGGCGTAAATGTCTGTGTTTTTCACTAGGGAATCCCATGGATATTCTCTTAACGCATGTTTTTTATATGAATTTGCAGGTGAATTTTAGGGAAAATTCTAGAAAGCATTTGGAAAGGGTTAGGCCATGGAACAAAAGAATAAGTGTGGATTTTTGTGCTATAACAAATGCCCCCTAATGTGTGAGGTCAGAAGGGAAAAATGATGGCCAAAATACATTATGAACTCTGATAGGTGAGGATGCATCAAAGTATCCACATACGTTCCCAAACAACTGATCCAAAAATCAATAACCGTCAGCAAATATCAAGGAACATTTTTGTTTCCCAAGTTGGGCATAGCCATGCTCATGAGTGATAAATCATGGCCTCCAAATAAAATACATAGTGGATGCATGGTACATATGAAAGTATGACTACTGTCCACGACCATGAACAATACACAATGGATCCATGTGATAAATATAAAGTAGCAAGCATGTCCATGGAGAATACACAGTGGATCCATGTCAAAGCGGATCATAGCCACAAAGAGATGCATATTGGAGATATGTCTCAACATCAAGAACATATGATATATGGAACGAAGAGAATGGGAAAACTGATCCTTTGTAAGCACCAATTTATGTGAAGTGTCACCATATGGGTTGAGAAGGAGAAACAAATATGTGGTGGTCTCACTTCACCCGAAGTCTTCAAAACGATCCATCGTGGTACAAGTATACACTATGTGAATAAATGAGCCAAAGTCAAACACAATAAGACATCATTTGATTACCGGTCATTGATGTATATCATTAACAAATGTGAGACAACCCACATATAATGATGATGGGAGTCAAGGTACCATGGTACTATCAAACAAGTGTGAATAAATGAGTTGGTGTCAAACACCTGGTAGAAAATATCAAGAGGGGGACATGCATTGTTGTATTCCCATTTTCAATAGCAAGGGAACCTGCCACTTATGAATGCAAGCCCCAAGGTATCAAATATATCTCTATATTTGTCTCCCAAAATAGGATGTGTCAAAGTCGATGGGATAGAACCCACTGGAAGGAAGGAATTAAGGCATCCTCCATCATCTAGCTCGAGGGGTGGCAGAAGGCCAAAACTTTGGAAGAGATCAGACGAAGAGACTTATACTTGTGATGATGAGACGCGACTTAGGAAGGTCGACTTGCAAGGTCAAAGGCTAATTGCAAAATGGCCGACACAAGTTGAAAAATTTCCCTTCAACATAAGCATGACACATTATGTGACCTGGGAAGCATGACTCATAAACTGGGATACATTTGTGACACAGGAGGCATCGACAAACACTTGATATAGTTGTAAGAATAACTAACCAGGGGAGAAAAAACTCAAAGAGAGAAAAAGTCTCCTAAATCCATTCTAAACCCTAAATTATGGGATACTGACTCAAGATTGTTCTTTGTTCAAGGGAGACAAGACTGCTGCCAATAAAAGAGATTAGATTTTTTCTCATTATTTTTGCTTCTTTTTTTCTTTTGTATTTTTCATGTTATAGAAGCTTGAAAAGGAATAAAAGAATGCTTATAGTACAATGGATGAAACAAGTGCCATGGGAAAGCAAACTAGTTCCAGAGAAAAAGGAACATACCTATTCTCAATGCAAGGAAATCATGTGCAGGATAAGGACACTCGGGGAAATGTCTCCTCCGGGGATAAGGTGTCAAGTCGTAAAGGCATAAATTGCAAGGCTGGGAACTGATAGGAATGCATAGGAAATTGGTTCAACAACAACATTTTGAAGCTGACATTAGTCCTAAAAGTGTGAGAAGTCAATATAGAGATGCAGATACATCTCAACTTTGGAAAGTAAACTTCCCATAATGGTGTGATTCAACCCCCCTTCTCTCCTAGGGGTTGCACGACCTCTCGGTCAAGGATATTCAATATACTGAGCCAAATTGGCTCTTCGGGCCTCTGCTAGATGCTGAAATCAGTTTACATAGACCCCTGTTTTTTACCCTGCAAGTTTAATTAACCCATGACCATGTTCTTGGGCTCTTTTGGTAACACCGAGTTGCGAGCGCTAGCTCCTCCGCTAGGCTCTTCTTCAATGTGATCACGAGCTATAACCTCAGGCCAACTCCCTTTGCAACTTCGGGCATCGATGATTTTGAATGTAGTTGGTTCCTTTTTCCCCAAACTCTGAGCCTGTGAAATCACCCGAACTAGATCTACGGTTCATTCTCCTCTGACAACAAATGAATTTGATCTACTTTGGGAGTCTGAATTCAGGAGTTCCAAGTGTTCCAACACCCTTTTTCCCTAGAGTAACTTTTACTTGGAATTATAGATCAAGCACCACATGCTCTTCTTGATCGATGATTGAGAATCATCCTTTACTCCACTTCGAATGACTTATAGTCAATTCTCCTCTACATTCTTTCTCCCAGAGTATCAATCCTCCAAAGTGAAAGATCTTCTACCATGCGTCCTGTCCCAACAAATGCTTCAGATGAACTATGACACTCTGGCCTTCTAGAGTTCCCATGTCTTCACTCTTCAATTCCTCCAGAGTGACCATTCCCCAGAGTGAATCTCCACTCTCCATGTGTACCCTTTCAAATCAATGATCCATGCTCTCCTTTGAGATCAACAACCCACAACAACTTCGGGCTCTAGCACTTTGACGAATTTCAAACAACCACCACACAAATCCTCCATGGTGACAAACCTCCGTAGTGTGTGATATTCTTACACCTGTCCACTTCTGATGGAAGGCTTGGATGGATTCTGACACTCTGGCCTTTGGGATTTTTCACACCACCCAATTCCACTTTCCTCTAGAATGAACACTTCTATATTCTATGATCTAATGATGCGTGTCCTCCTCAGATAAACGACTACAATTGACTTTGACAATTCTCCTTCTAGAGTTCTCGCACCTCCACACCTAAATTATTACGGAGTAATTTTTCTCCGGAGTGCAGGAACTAATGACACATGTCCCCATAGGATCAATAACCCAGATCTACTTCAGCCCTCGGCTCTTCGATATTTCTTCACCATTCTACACCCACTCCTCTTGGATGTTGGATCTCTTGCCATGTGTCTCCGAATGATGGATGACTGAGATCTTCTCCGCTACTTCAAGATTCGGGGATCTTCAAAGTTCAACACTTCAAATCCTCTGAAGTTCCTTTCCTTCGAAGTTAAATATTTTCTACCACGTTCCTCCTGATGATCGACGATCATGATCTAATCCGCTCTTTGAAGCCTCGAGAGTTTTACACACTCCTCAACTGAAAAATCATTCAGTGACTTTTCTTCAGAGTTTCAGATCTACCGACATGTACCCCCCCCAGCGCCAACAAATAGGATGAGCTATGGGCTTCAAAGATTTGGCAAATTTTCTCACTACTCACCTCTCCCTCTAGATGATATATAGTCTCGATCCACTTCAGGACTTCAATACTCTGCTCTCCTGTGCACTTAAAAAGAGGTTAAGTCTTATGCACTTTACTTGGATCCAACGGTTGTTGGTCCGTCATTCTTAGATCCAATATGGAATCTGTTCCTCCTCTGCACACTCCTTCTAGTATCTGGATGTGGGATTCAATGGTCTAGATCTTCTCCTTGGAGTTGATCTGATGACTGCTATAAATTCTCCACTTGGGCTATGCAACTTTACCTCCAATGAAGGATTCCTCAAACATTTCAAAGGTTTTCCTTTGAACCTTCTCCTGCAAGGTTGTCTACTCACCTTGGCTTGTGCTTTGAAAACGCCACTCCTCCTAAGATTTGGCACTTGAGATGTTGACCTTGGCTCTTGCGAACACTTGTGCTCTGCGTGCAAACTTACACTACCTTTCCCAAGCCTTGTGATTGCTCGGATTTCCAAGGGAATCAACCCTTATACTTCCTTATAATATTTATGGTTCCCTCTTGGCATGCTCTGCACCCTTCCTCTTGAGCTTATGAACTTGGAGTAAGTTCACACTGTGTGAATTTTGCGCTGTCTCTCTTGAGATTTTGAATCTTGAAGCAAGTTCACCTCTACGCACTCCTTTCACTTTTCTGAATATTCATACTTTCTCAACACTTGTCTAAGTGTTGGCCTAGTGCACTCCTTGCATAGGTCTCTTCCTGAATCCCGATCTCTCTTAGGTTCACTGGTCCATTCCTTTCATCTTCTCAATGCACACTTGTAGAGCTCTCCTACAGAGTATTCAACAACTTTGTTTCTCCTCGACTTTATCCAACACTTCAGAAGGTGTTGGTTATGTGCACTCTTTGCACCTTCTCAAATCACTCCTTGTTGAACCCTTCCTTCAGAGTATTTAGAAACTCTGAGGTATCTCTCCCTTAACTAATTTCCAGAGTGTTCAATAATGTTGGGCTGTCTTCCTCTGACACTTATCCCCTTGAACTCAAAATAGGGTACTTCTTGTGCACACTTTCACCTAATCAATGCCCACCTGGAAAAAATCTCAGAGTATTCAAAAACTCTAGTTGTGCTTTCTCCTACACATACTTTCTCCTCCAAGGTGTTCAGTAACCTTGAGGCTCCACTCTGAATATGTGAACTTTTGTGGTGTGACCTCTTGACATGTTCTCCTCTGAACTCGAATAAGAGTTCAGATACACAGTCCTTCCATTGGCTCACAAAATTCTCAACACTCTATCATGCACTCCTTGCATTTAGCCTAAAGAACCCAGAAATAATCCAACAAACTCACCGACAAAGAATTATGTCTATCCTTGCAGATGGAAAACTATCATACACATATACAACATACATTCATAAAACACACACATAACATTCATAAACACATAAACACACATAAAATTCATGGGCAGGAAAAACTGCTCTCTTTGTATTAATATGAATGTCTTTTTACAACGGTTTTCTTATCAGCTTTGAACAGTTGTCAACTCTCAACAACCTCTACTAAGCATACAATACAAATATTTATACAAGAGGGGACTCATTGATTATTTCCCTCCAACTACTCTAGTGGTGTTGAATCACCAGTTACAATGCCTAACTACTGAGGTAGATTACATTGAATGAACATATAGTCTGAATCGGATCTAGATCAACCTAATATCAACCATTAAAGGCGACCTTAGATATATCCTGTACAAAGGCATCAACTCGGCTCTTCCAACCTTACAACATTAAATTGCATTTAATTACATTAAATTTTTAAAATGAGAGGGAAAAATGAGAGGGTTGGCGCCTCTCCCCATCTTGAATGTGCTTTGATGTGCTGCAATGTTGGCACGTTGCTGAGGTGGAGCGATGCTCCTGCATCATACTCCACTACTTGTAAAATCATAAGCTCCTGCTCATGGCTCCCTCTACTCCTATGTTGAAATCCCCCTTGATCCTAAATTTCTCTCTGGAGTTGTCCTCTTGCTCCTGTGATTTGTTGTTGTTTTTGTTGCTTCCCTACTACTCTTGCAAGATTTCCTTTTCTTAGTTTTCTCCTGCTGACAATATCCTGCACTAACCTCAACATCATCCTCCATACCTCCTTAAATACCTCTTCTAGTTGATCTACTAGTTGGCTTCTCCTTTTATGTAGAATTCCCTGTTGCATCTCCTCATGCCGAGTAAAGGGTAGATCAACCTGATATCCCATGATGTTTTCTTCTTCTATGGCTTTGACTTTCTACTTTGTTGCAGACTCCAATCCTGCAGCCTCCCCACTGAACTTCTATTCAACTACCTACTTTGATAGATAATATTTTGTGATTTTCACTGTTGGTTCCACTCAAGATTCCTCCAGTTTCTCCCCAGACTGGTATGCTCCATATGGATATTCCCCAAAGTGAATCTCCTCTCTCCATGTGTCCGCCTAAAAATCAATATCCACACTCTCTTTTTATATCAACGACCCACAACAACTTTGGGCTCTGACGCTTCGAAGAATTCTGAACAACCACCACAAAAATCCTCCAGAGTGGCAAACCTCCAGAGTACATGATCTGCTGACACATGTCCACTTCCAATGGATGGCTTGGATGGACTCCAGTGTTCTGATCTTTGGGATTTTTCACAACACCCAATTCCACTTTCCTCTAGAATGCACACATCCATATTCCACAATCTGATGATGCATGTCCTCCTCAGATCGACGACCACAATTGACTCCAGAAATTTACCTTCAAAAGCTCTCGCACCTCCACACCTCAATTATTCTGGAGTACTTCTACTCCGGAGTGCAGGACCTAATGACACTTGTCCCCGCAAGATCAATGTCCGAGATCTTCTTCGGACCCTAACTCTTCGGGAGTTATTCTCCCTTCTACACCCACTCCTCTTGGATGTTGGATCTCCCACCATGTGTATCCGACTGATGGACTACTGAGATCTTCTCCACTACTTCGGGATTTGGGGATTTTCAAAGTTTGACACTTCAAATCCTCCAGAGTTAGCCATCTACTTCCATGTGACTCCTGACGATCAACGGTCAGGATCTACTATGATGTTCAGAGCCTCAAGAGTTTTACACACTCCTCAACTAAAAAATCCCATAGTGACTTTTCTCCAGAGTTTCAGATATGCTGACATGTACCCCTCCCAGCGCCAACGAATAGGATGAGCTCAAGGATTCGGAGCTTCGACGGATTTGCTCGCTTCTTGCCTAGAATCTCCCATAGTGTAGTTCCTCTGAACTCCCATATCTTCTGCCACTTGTCCCTCTAGATGTTGGATAGTCTCGATCCACTTTGGTACTTAAGAACTTTGAGACTCTGATCTCCTGTGCACTTAAAAAGAGGTTAAGAATCATGCACTTTACCTATATCCAATTACTGTTGGTCCATTGTGCTCAGATCTAATGGATGGAATTTGTTCCTCCTCCATGTTCTCCTTCTGGTATCTAGACGTGGGATTCAATGGTCCATATCTTCTCCTTGCAATTGATATGATCACTGCTACAACTTCTCCACTTGGGCTAYGCAAATTTCCCTCCAATGAAGGATTCCTCAAACTTTTCGAAAGGTTGGTCTTTGAGCCTTCTCCTACAAGGTTGTCTACTCRCCTTGTCTCACACATTGAAAACGCCACTCCTCTTGATCTTTGGCACTTGAAATGTTGACCTTGACTTTAGTACACACTTACGCTCTGGGTGCAAAATTGCACTAACTTTCCCGAACCTTGCAATTRCTCATATTTCCAAGGGACTCGGCCCTTCTGCTTCCTTGGAAGATTWTTTGTTCCCTCCTGGCATGCTCTRCACCCTTCCTCTTGAGCTTCTGAACTTGAAGTAAGTTCACACCACGCGAATTCTGCAYTGTCTCTCTTGAGATTTTGAATCTTGAATAAATTTCACCTCTGCACACTCCTTGCACTTGTCTGAATATTAAGAATTTCTCAACACTTGTCTAAGTGTTGGCCTGTTGGACTCCTTGCGCAGGTMTCTTCCTGAAYCYTGATCTCTCTAAGGTTCATTGGTGCATTCCTTACATCCAATCAACRCACACTTGTAGAGCTCTCCTACAGAGTATTCAACAACTCTGTTTCTCCTCGACTTTCTCCAACACTTTAGAAGGTGTTGGTTTTGTTCACTCTTTGCACCTGCTCTAAGCACTCCTTGTTGAGCCCTTCCTTCAGAGTATTTAGAAAATATGAAGTATCTCTCCCTTAACATATTTCCAGAGTGTTCAGTAACCCTGGGGTGTCTTCCTATGACACTTCTTGCCTTGAACTCGAAACATGGTTCTTCTTGTGCACACTTTCACTGTTCAATGCCCACCTGGCAGAACTCTTAGAGTATTCAACAACTCTGGCTGTGCATTCTCCTACAAAGACATTCTCCTCCAAGGTTTTTAGTAACCTTGAAGCTCCACTTTGAATGTGTGAATTTTTCTACTGTGCCCACCTGGCATGTTCTCCTTTGAAATCGAAGCATAGTTCAGATGCACACTCCTTGCATTGGCTCATAGAGTTCCCAACACTCTGTCATGCACTCCTTTCATTTATCCTAAAGAACCCAGAAATAATCCAACAAACTCACTGATAGAGAATTCTATCTATCCCTGTAGATGGAAACCTATCATACACATCTACAACATACATTCATAAAACACACACATAATATTCATAAACACATAAACACACATAAAAATCATAGGCAGGAAAAACTACTCTCTTTGTATTAATATGAATGTATGTTTGCAATGGTTTTCTTATCAACTTTCGACAGTTCTCAACTCTCAACAGCCTCTACTGGGCATACGATACAAAGCTTTATACAAGAGGGGATTCTTTGATTCTTTCCCTCCAACTATTCTAGTGGTGTCTAATCACCATTTACAACACCTAACTACTGAGGCATATTACATTGAATGAACATCTAGTCCAAATCAGATATAGATCAACCTACAGTCAACCATTAAAGGCGACCTTAACTACAACCTGTAAAAAGGCATCAACTCGGATTTTCCATCTTTATAACATTCAATTGCATTTAATTACATTAAATTTTAACAATGAGAAGGAAAAATGAGAGGGTTGGTGCCTCTCCCCTTCTTGAATGTGCTTTAACGTGCTGGAATGCTAGAGCATTGCTGAGGTGGAGTGATGCTACTGCTTCATGGTGTTTTTTGTAAGTTTAGTCTCCAAGTCACGAAAAAGAATACAATTATACCAAGGAGAACTCTTCTAGTCACAGTAGGGCCATAGTATTCCTTTTTCATATATAGTCCAATTGGTCTAGAAAAGGGTTAAACTTATACCTAAAGGACACCTCTTCAAAAAAAATTTAATGAGTGTGACAAAGAAAAGATCACTCGACTATAGTTTCAATTTTAAGGAGTTTGAAAAGAGCTTAACTATGGAATCCCTCGTCCCTTTTTCATAAATTTAGTCCCTTGAGCCCGAAAAAGTATAAAATATAACTTAGGAGAACTCTTCTAGCTCGTAGACTAGAGTATTCAGTTTTCATTAGTAGTCTTGTCCAGTTAAAGAAAGGAGTAAAATTTCACTGGACATACATTCCTTCAGATCCATTTAATGAGTGTACAAGGAATGACATCACTCAACAATATTTTCAATTTTGAGTTTGAAAAAGAGCTTAACTATGGACTTCGTAATGTTGTTGGTAAGCAACATATAATATAGGGGTCCCACGGGAAATGGCCAAAACGAGAAAGAGTAAGAAGAATGAATTTGAAATGAAAACTCATGGCAGGACTAAACATGACCCCTGAACCTAGAAACAAACTTGGATCATGAGTGCCAGAATTCTATACTAGAGCACCCATGGAATGTAGGCCCTACCATCAATAAAACAATGTTTTAAGCAAATTGTTTGTTGATGGGGCTGACCCTAGGTTTAGACGACAATGGTAACTAAGAATGAAATAGTTCGAGTTAAATGCACCATAACCTAGATGCCAATTATGAACACATTACCTACCTAGAGTCTTGTACAAGACTCAACCAATTCATAATAAAAGTACTAGATGAAAAATTATTAATACTTGCAACAATGACGATAATGCAACAAAAAATTATCATTAGTTGAAAATTTGGAGAAAATTAGGCAACTTTAGAAAGTGGGTTTTCAAAATTTTAATAAAATTTGTTATAATTACCCAATTACCATTCTATTTTTACCATTTCACCCAAAACATTACCAAATTGACCAAAACCCTTGGAGAGAAAAATCATGAAAATGTGGATCTTGGAGAAACTCCACCACTTCCCACCCACAATAAGTAAGTATGTCATCCTTATCTTGCATTTCAATTCTTCATTTTGTCAAAAACATTAAAAAAATCAAGCTTAAAGTTTCTTTTAAAAACTCAAATCTGCGCATCCAAGGGCTGCCTTAAGGAAACCCACAGATGTCCGTATATGGTGGAGACACCATTCATGGATATCCACGATTGTTCTAAAGAAAATTCGCGGATGCACATAAAGGAATTTGAAAAATAAAAAACTAACTCAAAATGTTTTGGAAAATCATAGGATGTCCATTCTCTAGAGAGAACGTGAACATGAGGAGGTGGATCAAGCAATGTTTGATAATGATGAGGACAATAAAACTCTCCGTGCTTGTGGCATGTACCAATTTTTCCAAGTTGGTGGCATGAGAGTACAAAGGATATTACTAAATCTCCTTATTGACTACTCGAACCTGGATGTTGAGGCATTCATGATCACTGACATTCTTTGACCATTACGGTCAAAGATATCTATTTCGTTACCAACTTATCGAGGAGAGGGGAAGTAACAAACTTCCAATATCATGGAGGAGGCTAGAGTATCAATGATTTATCAATGAATATTACATTTCTAGCACTGAGAAGAGTGGATTGCAAGTTTAAATCAAACAAATAACCAACTTGAGCCTCTGAGTCATTCTCTACACCTTGGTTCGGATCGTGGGATCCAACTCTTTACACTTGGAATCATGGGAACAAATGCATTATGGGTTTGAATGCATATGACCTACTATGTATGACTAGAGTACCACTATGATGAACAATATGAAAGAAAAATTAAAATCCTACAAGGTTAGGAAGGATAAAAACTTATGCTTCAGAAGTTCCCTATGTACTTTCTTTTTCGAGTGGTTTCCCATGATGAGCCTGCGAACCCAGATACGAGGAAAATTATGAACCTGGCTAGACATGGTCCATTTGATCGATCGGATAGCTCACTTAGGAGGTGTACAAATGTCTAACCCCTTCGTTGATGACTTATTTGGTTGGTGGGAGAGACAAACTCCCTTTATCGAGGACTACCCATATGCGGGTATCAATTTCACCAACAATATCGATGTCATCATCCCTGCCGAAGAAAAGCTTCAGGACATAGGTAACCTTTCATTTTTGTGTTATTTAATTTTCAATTTTTAGAAAATATAACAAATTATATCTTTTTGTGAGATACAAAATACTAACAAGTACCTTTCCTTCTATGCATACAAAGAACCCGTGAGACTTTAAAATGTCCCGCGACATAGCTGGTAATGTAGAAAAGAGGCAAGATCAAGTGATGATGCAACAAGGAAATTTCTTAGTGTGGGCCAAAACGTTTAGGCCCTCATGCACAATGTGCCTATGGCGACTATTGACGACCTCCCTGTCAACATGCAATGACATGTTGTAGGACTGCCTAGACCATGGGTTCGATTATTCTGGAATTTAGCAAACACCGTAGTTTTGTATGATACGGTGCATCGACCTTAGGCCTATACATATTATGTTCTCATAGCACAATTTTGTACTTGTAGAACATTATATGAATTTTCGGGGGCTAGGAGCCCCCGTACTTTGTACCTAATGGATCTCATTTTGATATATATATCATTTTTGGTGCGTTATATACATTTTGTGTTTTACTTTGAAAAAGTATATATTTGCATGTGTCTGTGTGTTCTTTACTTTACTAATGATACATATGCCATTCTAACACATAATTAGCATAAACATCAACTAACTCATTATCTCTCCTAGGAAAATGTCTGTAAGTAATAAACTCAAAAAAATGTTCCATATGACATACCCTAAGGAAAAACCATAATAGTACTGGATATCGAACTTGATATACACCATTTAACTATAAATCTACCAATTGTGAATCCATGAACACTTGAACGTGATAAATACCATACGATAATGCATCTCGCAAAAGATCAATAATAACTCTATATTCAACAATAGTGTTGGTAGTTTCCCCGAGATATGCACCTCCAACGGACACTAACTTCCTAGAAGGAGAATAAATCACCCAAGCAGTGGATGCTAGGTTTCGATTATGGTAGTTGGCGCCATCAACAAATCCAAAGTAAATAAACGACTCCTAGGGAATCATCAACACAACAAAAGAACATGAATTACTAATGCAACAAAATGACCAAAAACATAAACAAAGATAAGTACAATATAAACAATAAAATACAAAAGCTTTAATGCTCAATCCTTCARGMCTAATAATAGTACTTCTTCAAGTAGATCCCATTTTTGGGCTATGAAAGCACATTCCCTTCAAAATCCACGAGCTCGTAGGATCCTTTCTCTAAAACCTGTCGTACGATGTAAGGACTGAACCATGATATGGGKTTAMMATTTCCTACCCCCAAGGCATCCTTTTACTGGTCGTAGAACAACACAAGATATCCCTCAGAGAATACCATGAGATGGACAACCTTATCATACTAGGACTTGACCTGTTCTTATGCACTTTGTTCGCTAAAGCTGTATCTCTAGGYTTTTCATCAAAATGTTCAAGATAAAATAGGCATTCTTTGAACTGAGTCATGTCCAGAAGGAGCTCAACTACTATCTTGAGTGAAGGAACTTCACATTCAATATGAAAAAMTGCTTGCACTCCATGAATGAGTTGGAATGGTGAGAAGCCAGTGGCAGTTTTGACTGAGGTTCGRTAAGTCCAAAAGGCTGGGTAAAGCATAAAGTGTCAGTTCATTCAAGTTGAATTAACCATTCTTCTTAGTATTGTTTTTAATGARTTTTTTATAGCTTCCACTYTATCGTTATCCTGGGGATAGTAAGGAGATGAGTGTTCCTCCCTAAACCCCAGTTTTGATACTAAATATGACATCATGCAGTTCTGGAAGTGAATTCCATGGTTAGTGACAAACTCTCTTGGAACCCCAAACCTAGCTATGACCTGATTGAATATGAATAGTGTTGTTGTCTCCCCATCATTATCAAAATTTTGCATAGCCTCAACCCACTTAGTAAATTAGACTATGGCTACAATGATGTAACGACGCCCCATAGCCGAAGTTGGGTGGCATGTCATAAAATCAACCCCCCACTTGCTGAAGGGGACAACAGTGATGACGGGAAGGATAGGAGCAATATGTGCATGCATTTTATTAGTGAAAATTTAGCATGGATGACATTTCTTGACCACTTCAACATGATATTTAAATATCGTAGTCCAAAAATATCCTGCGTGAATTTTTTTTGGGTTGTTTCCAACCCAGAAAAGTGACCACCACATGCTCCACTATGGAAGTCATTCAAAAAAACCTTTGTTTCTTTGAGATTTGAGCATCTATGAAGGATCAAGTCCACCCCTCGCTGATAGAAAGTGTCAGCAATAATGAGGTAGTTTTTAACCATATGTTGGATTCGTCGTTGCTCATCTCTCGAGCAGTTTGGAGGGAACTTCAGAGTTTGGATATATATAACCATATCCTCATACCACAGATCAGATGAAGAGATGAGGAAAATGTGCTCATCTGAAAATGAGTCTGTCATATCACCTTCCTTGTTCTCTACTGAAAAATATGACATCAACTCAACGAAGAATAAATACTTTTTAAATTTTGAAGACGCAAAGTCCAAATCGAATTATTGAAGTACAACAATCCACTTGTTGTACTTATTGCCAATAATTGTATTAGTAAAAACATATGAAATGGATTGACTGTGGAAATGACGGTTGTCTTTCGTAATATAAAGTAATGTTGGAGCCGTTGGATAGCATGAAAAGTTTCCAATGCCAGCTTCCCCACATGCGATTATCTAAGTTTAGGACCCATGAGAGCGCGACTCAAGTAATAGATGACATGATCTTGGAGATCATCATCCTCTTGAACTAGAACCATGCCAATCAAAGACTCAACTACTGTTAAATATAGCAAGTAGTCTCTATTTTAATTAGGGGGACTCAACAAAGGATTCGAAAACAACGCTTTCTTCAAATCATCAAAATAATGTTGTGCGACTTTGTCCCAAAATAATAGGACCCCTTTATTCAAAAGGTGCATAAAGGTATTCTCTATATTAGCATAGTTTGGAACAAAACGCCTCAGGAAATTCACCTTCCCTTGTAGGCTCTAAATTCTTCTGACTATACACGGGGGAAGAAATTGAGTTATTGCCTCAACCTTCATAGGGTCAACCATGATCCCTTTTGTTGAAATTATTAATCCCAAAAGATGACTAGAGGTCACACAAAAAATACACTTGTGTGGATTCAATCGGATCCTATAGAAACGAATATGTTCAAAAAATAAGAACAGGTGTAAGAGATGCTTGGCCCTTTTGTGTGAGTGATTTGTTAGATCATCTAATTATTCCTCTACTATGCTCTTCAAGTCATGAAAGGAAAACATCATGCCCCCCTGGAATGTTGCACAAACATTTTTAAGACCAAACAACATTTTCCTGTAAACGAACGTACCCCAAAGAAATATAAAGGTTGTCTTGTGTTGGTCTTCTAGAAAAATTTCAATTTGGTTGTAGCCGGAAAAACCATCCATAAACGATAATATCTCACTCCCCACACACTCATCCAAGATATTATCAATGAATGGTGTTGAGAAATTGTCTTTAGGACATGCCTTATTCAATTCCATAAAATCCATGCAAACACAGATCGTACCCTACTTCTTATCCATGGGAATAGGGTTGGAGACCCATTTCATTTGAGGAAGTGGGTAGATAAATCCTGCATTGAAAAACTTCTCAATTTGTGCCTTTATTGTCGTTTCCTTTCTTGGGTTCACATGTATCAACTTATGTTGAACTGGTTTCACATTCTCATAGGTTTGAATCTCATGTTGAACTATTCAAGGATCAATTCCAGGAATTTCCTCATAAGACCATGCAAACAAATCTCTAAATTCATTAATGAGTGTTGTATATTAAGTGATCTTGTCCTGTGAGCATTCTGCTCCGATAAATTCATTTTTGACAATTTCAGGATTCTTAGAAATTTTGACTGGGATTGTTTCTAATATGTTAGCCATGTTTCCTTCAACGTAGACATAATGTCTAGCCAAGGGATTGAATACTCCATCAACAATTCCAACAATGGTTGACTTGAACTCTTCATTCTCAACTCGACTAAGTTTAAAGAGAAAATACGTTCGATGATGCAAATCCTCCCAGGGCCTTTCAACTCTGACCATCTCCTCGATAATTGATTCTTCTAATGGAAAGATGATATTTAAACAGTCTTGAGATTTCAAAGATTTTTGATCACAAATAGGCTCAGGAAAGAGATCATCCTTCTCCGTGATTGTTGGAGTTTGATCTAGATCTGTTGTGACCTACTGAATGGCTCGATAATCTATCTCAGTTGCATACAAAGGTTTGGCCATTTCGGCATGAAATAGACCTTCAACCATACTAGATGGAAATGGAAGGGTCCATAGGTCCTGTATATACGTTGTTTTGAACGAAGCATCCCTATTAACCGGAGTAACGCGAATGTACGAAATCGATGCAGGAAAATCAAAAGATCCCATTAGCGACGAGTACATCCCACAACCGATGCTCTTAGTGGAGACCTAAGAGTTTTAAATCCAAGGGACCGTAGACCCCCGATTAGTTGTTGTGTCAGAAAGGTTGGATGACACCTGATCAATAGTCACAATCCTTCCCTCATGGTGAAAGCATATAATGAGAAAAACATTTGAGACAACAACTGTCATGGCATAGGTCCAACTTCTTCCTAAAAAAATATTATAGTCGAGTGACACGTTGACTAGTTCAAGCTCTACACAAATAGACTTTCCCCCTAACATGACCGAACATGAAGGAATTAGCCCATGTAGCCAACATGAGCGTCCATCAAAAGCAGTCAAGAGTGTAGGAGAAGGGGTAAGTTCAAGAGAACCGATGGATTTGCATCATGAGAAAGACATCACCCATGTGGAAGCTCCTTCATCAATGATCGTTATCTTAACTAAGATATTGTTGCAAACAACCCCTATCTGAAAGGCATGGTTGCACATCAGTAGCAGTACGTTGCGAAGGGAAATTTTGGAGAACCTCCAAAGCGGACATAACACAAGCCGTCTGAGCCAAATCCTCCACAACTAAATAATTGGGAGAGACTCGTGCATTATTGTTATGCATCGTCCTTTTGTAAATTACCTTAGGTATTGGTGGCATTGTTTCTCTCTCAGGATTCTTTATGTGGACAGGGGATTGATCCTCTGAAGTTTTCTTACCCTTCTATGTGGACTCAAGGTTATCATAGTTCTAGTTTCTCGTTGACAAGTCTACATATTTCAACTTCGAGAAGTTAAGCATGTTTACTACTCTTTTATATTTGTTAGAGGGGGGAGCACTTAAAGTGTCCCCTTGTGGGTTGAAGTTGGAAGATCCAACTTGCAAGTTTTTCCCTTGCAGAAAAGGGTTTTGCAACACAACCGGATGTTGTTGTTGATTCAAATTGATAAGACGTTGGGATTCTTCCATTCACAGGCATTGGTGATTAAGGTGATCATCATCACAAATATTACAAGGAAGCATCACTTTAATTTTCTCATCCTTTGCCCGCTCAACCATTTTATTCGACTTTTCATTATTTCCCCCACCACCTTTCTTTCCCTTTCCTTTTCTTTTGTCTCTGGGATGTTGAGAACCCTTTGAAGTCTTCGTTTGCATAGAATGTACATTAGAATAATGGGTGGTTGGGGTGGTTGAGCCCATGACTGGACCGACCGCATGTTGCTAGATAATAAGTTTCTTCATTTGGCTAGTGGCCAGATTTGTGGCTATTGCCTTATCATAACCTACTATACCATCGACATGTGGGTTGGAAATTGGATTTTCCAAGTCGAAGGTAGAATGTGGTGTGTTCAGAATAATCTCGTAGACAATGCCTAACTAAGAGTATATAAGCTTTAACTTTTGTTCCATAAATATTTATTTCTCCTCTGAAAACACTCACGATGTTGTGACATATTTCAAAATATATGGGAGTAATGATTTTAGGAACCATTCAAGGACCTCCAGTGGAACCATATCCTTAATCGGTCTCTTCCATCTCCTTCATTCTTGAATTTGGTGAGAATTTTGCATGGAATTGTCTTGCACAAAGTTAGCCAGCCACTTTGTCCCAACATTGTACCAGACAAGGAGTTGGAAGTCATTTAAGAAAACCATAGCTAAATCACCTAACGTTGAGTACTTCCCCCTATCGAGTTCAATATACCATTTGGCAGCACCTCTAGTGAGAGTATGATGGAACAAGCAAAATTTGATCGAATCATCGTTTAATGAGTTATACGAGCACCACAAGTGGAATGTCATCATGTGGTCCTATGGGTATTCACCGCTTTTCCCCTCAAACTTTGGAATGTTTGAAGGTAATTTAGTCGGGACTTCATGCCAACTAGAGTCATGACGAATCAAATCATTCATCAACTTGGAAAAATATGGAAAATACAAAGTTGCCAGAAACGGTAACCTAGGTTGCATCATCGACTGATGAGCGACCTGAAAAAAAGGTCTTAGATTGTAATTGGCACCAAGTTTCCTGAAATATTTTTCAACCAAACCATAGCTTGGTATAAATACTTGTGATCCCTAGTTAAATAGAGGAAAACCTCCACCTATCTAGTTCCCAAGAGGAAAATCAGAGTTACCTCCAGTGGACCCCCCATGGATAGGAGGAAATCCTGACATAGGGGTGGACTGACTGGGAAATAAGTTTTCCCCTTGCAAAATCCATAGGAATGGATTCCACTGGCCTTAGAGAGTGATACTCCCCAAAGGTTCTCCGAGTGATCACATAGGTCCTTGTTACGGGGTAGACTAACCTTGGAAGGGTTGCCCCCTGTTGACATTGCAGACATGGTGAAAGGGTTTCTCCCAAAATCACCACAAAGTGTGAATGAGGTCAAAGTTGATGAAATACTAGCATATTTGGATTCACTACCCATAAAAGCGCCCCAACCCCATGTGGGGTTACGACTAGAAAATGGAAATGGTCCACTTCTGATGAATGGAGATGACAGAGGAATGTGACCTCTGCCAAAAGAAAAGGCTTGGTAGGGAGCTTGAGTGCTCCCTACACCAACATTCAACAACTGGGAAGTGGTTCAATACTCACCAACGCGTTAAACATGCCCATCGATTACATTCAGTGAGAGAAAGTGTTTGTTGTTGACGTCAAAGATGTTGTTTCACTCGAAACGCGAGTGACACTGACAATCGATGAGGAAATGATGTTGGTTGTCATGAAGATGGTGGATTGAACAAAATTTGTCATTTGATCTGACATAACATGAGGAAATATCCCCCTGCTAATGATTGTTGAGGTGGGATTTGCAGGTGCTCCTAACCCTGACACTAGAAAAGTTTCACCTATAATGGCCCACCAAACAAGGGTACGATAAACAAAGTTCAATCCTAGAGTAGGGAATCGTATGACTGGAAACGAGAAATTCGAAGGTTATGGAGAATTAGCGTGTGGAGCGAATTCCTCAGCTCCAAGATCCTCAACAATTATCTCTTCTGGTTCTAAAATGTTAAATTATGGAGATTTATGGTCTACGATATCAGACTGACCAACCCATATGAAAGTGATAGATTGATCAAGTCGATGCCTTTGAGGAGGCGAGGTTGAATTATTCCTAATATCTTCCTTGGGTGGAAGGTCTTTAATTCTCCTTGATCTTTGAGGCAGTGAGTTGGCCACTTTGAGTGATCAGCTCTCGATGACAATCTTCTTGCATGTCTAAGGTTGAACTACCTTCACCAAACACACCTCTAAAAATTCCCTAAATATAAAACAAACACAAACAACTCTGTCAAAATTATGACTCATGTGGATTAATTCTTTGGATAAAAAAAATAACAAAACGGTCTCAGGCCCTTCCAGATGAAGGCACGGGTGGATTAAGTCTCGTGGACCACCAACCGAAGGTGTGAGAAGCAGTTATATTGACCTCCATAGATCATTCTCATCTGGTGTAATTACCCACGCTTCATGGGGCACCCTCCAATAGTATTGAAGTGCGTGATACAAAATATTCCCCAGGTACTATGGAAAACCCCCATAGTCACATTTTGGTTTACCTAGGAAGAGAAACTAAGGTTGCCATATCGCATTCGGTGCCTGGGGATACAGTTGGTAGTTGGGATCAAAAGTGTGGGCATGGTAGAAAATCCTGAAGCCTCAAAAGCACCACCTCTCATGCAGATATGCTTATAATCAAAACCCCCAATACACAATCTTTGCACTACGTTCGGTCCAACTTTGGAGGGGAATCCCCTCAGCTATTCCTTATGTGACCTTGTGTTTAACTCCTATGTTAGAGGAGTTTCCAGACCAACCTATATGAAAAACTAGGTTTTACACTCCCTATCTTAGACACTTATGTTTTTTTAGTGGCCTTGGAGAAATTTTCTCTCCAACCTATGCCAAGGCCCTAGCCTAAACTTGTTAATTTACCCTATAAAAATGAAAGTATCTAATAATTTTTAGTTATGCGCTCATTTTAATAGGTTGTTTTTACTCAAAAAGGGGTCCGGGTGAAACTTTGGTGATGTTTTAGACTGACTCCAAAACAAATTCAATATAAGAACACAAAATTAGTTTCTTTAAGTGAAAAAGGATGAAACAACTCTTATGCAACAAATTATTTTCTTTTTTCAGATGAAAACAAGAGTTTAAGTGCAAGATTTAGAACACCTCAAGATGCAAATGCATGCTAGGATGTAAAACTTGTACTACTAAATTATTTTCTTTTTAAATATAAAGGTTACCACTACCAAAGTATAATGAAACTACATGTCTGATAAGTAACTACTTCTTTTCTTGCAAATGAAAGGAAAGGGTTAAATAAATGAGCAGTAAACAAACATGCATATTTGTTTTTTTTAATTTTTCGTTTACAAAAGAAAAAATAAGCACATGAATGCAAATATTTTTTTTTCTTTTTGAAACAAGGAAGAAAGTAGGAAAAAGGAATGAAAGTGTTCAACCAAGATGACACTGAAATGACAATGAGTCTACAAATGCAGACCAACAAGGCTGTTCTTTCATTCTACCTAACAATCCTTATACTAGAAAGTCAAGGCAAAGCTTTTTATCTTTTTTGTATATCAAGTGTTCAGAACCCAACAAACGGACACTAAATTGAGACTCAAGACTATCCAAGTGACTGATCAAACTAAGCATTAAACCTAGAAAATGAAGAGAAATTTAAAAAACTTCAACTTCACATAGGTTCAGGACTCTTATTAGAGAATCTCGCAGATATCCACGGGATGTAGAGATGCAACTCGCAGATGTACATAGGCTACAATGATGCAACTCACGGATGGAAAGGTAAGTTCATAAAATATACAAGCCACTCAGAAATAGAGAGCTTCAGGACTTAGAAACAGGTCCTGTGAGGCTAACAGACTATAAAAAAGACTTAGAAACTAACAAAAAAATACAACAAAAGAAAGAAAGAGACCTCAACCAAATTGACCCACCTAGGAGTTTCCCTAGTGGAGTCGTCAATTCTGATTAAGGAATTTTTCCCTTATGATCATGGGGTGTAATCATAGCATAGAAAGACCAAGTGAAACAGATAACTCTCTCCCCACAATAACAAACACACAAAAACCAAAGAAGATTACTACTTTAATTAGGAAAAGGTAGGGATAGAGAGGATAAAAGAAGGTGCACCTTGTTCTCTTGTTTGATGTCAATCCCTACTCCAATTCATTAAATAAATCTCGATCTTCCAATGGAATTAACTTGCAAGACAAATACAAAACTAGGGTTGCGACAAAAGTAGTTATAAAATCATAAACATGTGCATGTAATATGTCATATTCAAAGTAATCATACAGATAAATGTACAATGAAGACAAATCTGGGGGAAAATAAGCTCTTTTTTTACCAACAAGTGGAAAAGGTAAGTTACAACCTTGTCCGTCCTTAGGAACCGTCCTAAAGCCAACTGTTTGGGTTCCTCCGAGAATATTCAAGCATCAACTTAACCAATAAAGACTTCTCTCAATGACTCATATAGGGATAAGGAGACACGCTATAGTCATATAAAGGAGAAAAAAGATATGAAAAGGTGTTTCCAGATTAAAGGGGATATTGCTCAGAGAATATAGGGAAAGGAGGCTTGCTAGATGCTGGCAGCACAACTTTGCACCAAGGGACTTGTGTTCTCATCTTTATCCCTCTATGGTTGTTTTATATCTTCCCAAAGAGGTTTGGGGAGTTTGATTTCATTGTGTACATGCAAGGGTAATTGATAAATGATCCCAACCAAAAACCCCGCCCGAAAACACATAAGTATTTTATTTTTCACAAAAAATGAGGGCATTCGTAGGTTACAGTGAGGAAAGGAACGAATGTCCACGTGTTGCACTAGGGAAACCCACAAATATGCTCTTAACACATGTTTTTTAGATGATTTTGGAGGTGAATTTTAGGGAAAAGTGTAGAAAGAATTAGGAAAGGGTTAGGCCATGGAACAAAAGAATACATGTGGATTTTTGTGCTATAAGACACATGTTTCAATATGAGACTCAACAAAATAGTGGAAAACATCAATTTACAGATTGACGAGACAAGTGTATGAAATCCCAAAGGAGAAAGAAAAGACTCAGCAGAGCAGGAATGGGAAGAGGATTTGAAAGAAGAAGTAGAAGAAGTGGAAGAAGTGGAAGCAAAAGAAGAAGAATAAGAGCAACCAGAAGCAGAACAAGAGGAATATGACTAGAAAAATATTCAGATATCTGCCAAAACGCCTAGCCAGTGAGTGCAGTAAAATCATCCATCAACATAGATAATTGGGAATAAATATGTACGAGTTGAAACCTGTAAAGAATTGCACTCACCAGAACAAAGACATCTAGCACTGTTGTCCACAGTTGAACCCAACATATTTGAAGAATCCAACACTGATGAACACTCGATCAAAGCTATGGAACAAGAACTGGATCAGATAAAGAAAAATGAAACATGGGAACTTGTTCCAAGGCCCAAGGATAATAATGTGATTGGCACAAAATGGGTATTTAGAAAAAAAGTTGAATGATGATGGACATGTAACTAGGAATAAAGCAAGGTTAGTATGCAAGGGATATGCTCAAGTTGAAGGAATATATTTTGAAGAATATTTTTTCCTGGTTTCCATAATGGAAGCAGTCATATTGATCTTAGATTATGCATGTTTGAAGAAAATCAAAGCATATCAGATGGATGTAAAATCATCCTTCCTAAATGGAAAACTAGAAGAATAAGTCTACATCAAACAACTAGAAGGGTTGTTACGCATTATTTTGGTCACCCCAGTGGTCCATTGACAGCATGTGTTCATGTTCCCCAAAAGAACCTTTCTTCATGAGGAAAGTGAATGAATTTATGCTCTAAAAAACCCTATTAAGGAAGGTCGTCATAGAATCCATCATACACAGGGTGCGACGATGCCTGATCATTGCCCCCTACTCAAAAGCTGTGTTTTGACATCTCTGCAAGCTTCTCTATAGCTAGGGTGAAACGATGTCAAAAGACTAATAAAAGGTCAAGTTTCACAAAATTTCTAGAAGGGGATCTTCTAAAAGATGAGGTGGTGTCCAAATGGTTTGGATTTTACTTGCTTCTCTGATTTGGTGGGATCATCCTAATCTCTTCAACCATCTCTCTCTCTCCTATATAAAGAGGGATTTCTCATGGAAAAGGCTAAGGTTAATGAAGGTTGAATAGGCTAAGATTGTATGGAGAGTTCTACCTTCGATCATTCTTGAGAGACTCATTTGAGTTCACCAAGTCATTGTGGATCTTATTCATTCAAGATTGGAGAAAGTGTGTGTGTTGGATAAAAGGGTCATCGAGAGGGGACCTTGCAACATCAAGGCTTTGGTTGTAATCTCCACTTTCATTTGAATATAATACAGTGATATGTTTCTTTCCCATAAAACTTATATTGTTTTATTGTATGATTCCTTGATCACATGCATAAGTTCTTGTTGAGTATATTGGATTGCTTTCACTTTGGTTGGCTCCCTTGCAGATTCAATATCATAGGAGCACCAGAGTGGATCTAGGATGAAAAGGGCAAGAGTAAGTGACATTTAAACGGTATGTTTCTTATCTCTTGTTAGATAGTAAACTCAATAGTTAGAGCTTAGGGAAAGCGTCATATCCTGTTTTGTTTTTTTCTAGATCTAGGTGGATCTAGGGAGATCTGTTTATGTCCGCATTTACCGATAAGTCCCATAAAAAAATTGGTGACCATATTGGGGATATGAATTCCTTTTGGTTTTTTTCTTCCCATTTTCCTTTAGCCTGCCTTCCTCTGATAAATTTCATTCTCTGAGTCTGTGGGTGATCCATCTAGACTCCCTAGGTCTGGAAGTTCAATTGGATTTTTTGTCTTTTTCCCATTTTTTCTTCATTTACAAAGACTGTCACACTACACCATATTGGTAGCCTGCGATGACCCTTAGACATTGCATCCTTCTTGACCAATCCGATGCGACAACGTCACACTTTTCTCTACTAGTAGCCTGCACCAACCTCTTCTCGTCGCACTGTGTGTCATACCCAGCCTACGATGACTCCTGTAGATTTTATTGGAGTGAGTCATTTTGTCTTTTACCTCCCAGTTTTGCCTTAGTTTCCTGGGGAGAACTTCCTATGCCAGTGTTTGGTTGATCTCTGAGCTTAAAGCTTGCTCTTGATTTGTTTTTCAGTGATTGAAAGTCTTTCTTTGTGTTTTGAAAGTTTTTTCTTGTGATCATTGTCACAAGGATATAATATCAGATCTTGATCTGGGTGCTTGTTTGACAAAGGGTCTTTGGTTTGCATGAAATTTTGGATTCATTTTATTTTTCAGATTTTTCGTTGATTAAGAAATACTTTTTGCTCACATATGTCAACAGGTTTTCTTGTGTTTTTCAGTTTTGTCTATATTACGAATTTGATTTGGGAATTGTGTTGAGAATGTCTTGATTTTCTTGGATTACATTTTCCTTTCATCATCACACCTCTGATTTTGTTTCGGAAAGGAAGAACTGAATTTGTTTATTCTTTTTAATAATCTTTCATAAGAAAATTGTTACATTCTAAATATTGATTAAAGAAAAGAATTGGAAAATTTTGTAGTTCACGATTATTTGGAATTGTGTTCATTCGAAATTAAGAAACTGTAAATTGTAGCTTGTTATACTTCAAAAGAAATACCTTCTCCCTACTATAACTAGATTTCATTGAATTGAAAAATTGTACAATCATCTATTTTTTCATTTTATTGGGTCAAGGTCACAACATCATCGGTTTCATTTCCATCTCCCTTTTGAGTAAACAACAACCTCTAAAACACAACGTAAATTTAAAATTTATTAGTAAATTTTATTTTTTAGGGATCTTTTTCACCAACATTAGCTAGGATAGTGATTTGGAATAGGTTGTAAGGCACACTCTCCAAATCATCAAAACACACAGTAGTATCTTGTGATAGGGAGATTTCAAATCCAATTGCTACATTTTGTTCTGGGAAGCCCTTCTCACACAAGGGTCAAACCTGAGGTCGCATTGAGATGTGCAGAGTTACTCACCCTGCTTTGTTGGTCCCAGTTTAGATATTGCGCGTATTATTAGGGGTCACTTGAAGGTATACCCAAAATTATGAGTGGAAGCCTTTCGAGTTGATTTCGGGCTAGATACCTTGTCTTTGTGTCTGGATCAGACTGTCAACTATTTCCCCAAGAATCAATGTTGTAGTTGGTAACCTTAGTATCCTATCTCTTTAGGATCTTTACACGAGGTGACTATGGAGGGGCAAGTCTTCATAGTACCTAGAATCAATGTTGGCCAAACTCACTTGGGATCCTTGGAGGGTATACCCATGATTATGTGTGGCATCTTGCACTAGGGTGTAAGTCCATTAAGAAGGTTGTCAATGTAATTTTTCCACCTGCTTATCCCAACCCCTTCTTGTCTTGATTTCGTGATGTTGGATTTCATCACCAACTAGTGAGTTTGGAATAAGAAGGTTTGTTTGCTTGGTTTGATTCCTAGATTTTATTAGTGGGTGTTGTTTGTTTTCTCTAGTTGGCCATAGATTTGTTTCTTTATTTATTTGGTTCAGCCAACATCGACCTTCGTCGTTCACTTAGGATGCAAGGGCTACCCCCAAAAGATCCATAGGTTTACCAACCTTTGCTTCCTAACTCACCAGAAGGCTCTCCTGAGGGAGTAGTCAACAACGAAGTATCTTATGAAGTTGGAAGCACACACTCATTGGAGGGATTTCGAATAGTTTCAGATTCCTTAGAAGAATTCTGACTTCCCCCAAACCTGACTTTGAGTGTTCTACAAAATCCACGTATGATTCGGATGAACTCGTCTAGAGAAATTATTGTTGTTGATAATACTGAAGTACCTACTGGACCTAATGCAGGATCTGGAGTAGAGGATCCACTTTTTCAAAATGAATCGTTTAGGACACCGGTTCACACTGTCGGAATTTCTAATCCTAGTTCTGTCCCTTTGACAATACATTATCTTTATGAAAACCTAGGAGTGAGTCTTGATCAACCTATGCCATCACAAATGCTTGAGACATATGTTACCTATATGGTACCTTTAGACCATTTCAGTGGTACTACCAGTAGTGTCACCATCATTTCAGACCAATTGTTGGTTGGTTCTCACTCAATTCTCCCTCTCCAGATGGCCCATTACATTATGGTCCCACAAGCTACCACAGTTTCTACCGAGAATGTGGTCATCACCCAAGCTCCTATTGGGACACCACTTCTGTCTAGACCTAATCCATCACTTCCCCCTGGGTATAAGTCTCTGAATACTTCCATTGCTATCCCTACCCAAGTTCCATCTAGAGGTTCTAGAATTTTTTTTCCTCTTAGGTATAATGTTGCAAGTCATTTTGTTCCTACACCTGCCTAGATTCTCTCTGAAAGGCCTTACGTTCCTCCTCCAACTTTGTTAGGAGGATCTCACCATCTTGGCCCTAGTGGCTCCAATTGAGTTGGAGGCACAGGTCTTTCTATCACTTTCGATTTCCAGGTTCCTGCTGGAGGTCAACCTCCAGTTGGGGGGAAACCCCAATTTTGAGGACAACCTCAGATTGGGGCACAAAATCAACTTGGGGGACAACCTCAAGTTGGAGTCCATAATCCAATTTATGAAAAAAATGCACCTGTGTTACAAACTCAACCTTGGAATCTTTCTTTCCAAGGAAGTATACAATCGTTTGGGGGGGAACATACTCAATTCAATTCTTTTGTGCCTCCTAACCTTAGTCAACCGTATCCAAGTTCTTTGAATCCCACTTGGGGTCAAAAATTTCAATCTAATGTTCCTTTCCAAGGAAACATCCCTAATCAACCCAACCATGTGGGCTATATGCCTCAAAATCCTCCACATCCAAATATTTTAGGACTATCTAATTATTTGTAGACTGCTTATGGTCCTACTGGTATACCTACGGGACTTCCCCCTCAAAACTACCAGTTTCCTCAAGTGAATCGACAATTTCCTTTTCTAGCCACTTTGGATTTACCTAATTTGTCTAGGATTTTGAATGATCCTATCTTACATTCTCCTTATTGTCCCGTCATACCGGCCAAGTTATCGTCTGACATTCCTAAATTTGATGATCGAGCAGGAGAAGATTTGAATAATCATGTTGTGACTTTTCATCTATGGTGTTCGTCCAACTCCTTGATAGATGAATCCATTAGATTACGAATTTTCCAATGAACTCTCACAGGTTCGGAAACAAAATGGTACATCGAGTTACCACAAGATTTATTTAATGAATTTAACACCCTAGCCATGGCCTTTTTGACACATTACCAGTTTCTAATTCGATATGAGACATGAACCATAATTTGAGTTCTTTTAAACAATCCTCATCCACTCATATTTTGGATCACATCCATGAGTGGAGGAGAAGAAGACGTTTGATCAAAGTTCCTCTTCCTGATCAACTATTGGCTGAGTGGTTTACCAAATCACTTATTGTACCTATCACTTGTGATGTCGTCATGGATGGGTTATCACTGAAGAGAAGGAAATTAGTTTTTCTCAGTATCTAGATCTCGTTTATTCGCAAACGTGAACACTTTACGATTTGATCCCTGACGGTCCTCATCCTTCCACAAACCCTAACCCAACACCTCCAACAACTTCTCATGTTGTTGATGGTGTGATTGACACCTTTCATGTTGAATATCAGTCCACACACACCGGTCACACCAATCCCAACTCTAATAATTCTAATGTACAAAATAATCTTACTCCTACTCCTTCCACTAATAAGACTATTGAAGTTACTTCTGTTCAATCCATGCCTACCAGAAAAAATCTAAATAAAAAGAAAGGGAAGGGTAAGAAAAAGGAGGACAATAATAATAATCCACAATCTGATAAATTCGAAACTCAAACCATTGATGAGAAAGATAAACATAAACCTCGTTACCCCTACCTCATTTGTGGTGACGATCATTACACGAAAGATTGTTCGAGACGTGTTGAGGTTACTAAGTTCCTCCAAGGGACTAGGAAACCTTCTACACCTGTCATTTTTTCACAACCTTTCCCTTCTCAGCACCAAGCCCAATTGGTCATTCATGACCAAGATTCTCCTTCCACATCAACTTATGTCCTTATGTGTACTAGTGAATCTAAAAAGAACGAAGTTGCAATCGCAACTCGAGCCAAAGATGACTCTTCGTCAAAAGAGAAAGTTGATGATATACCACCTTCATTGGTTCAACCTTCCCCTCCAACTTCACCTCCAAATGGTCCTCTTCATCTCGAAAGACCAGGTCTCAATACTGTTCTTTTCCCCCCTCCCAAGGGTGTTGTTCGAAAGTCTACGTTCAATTCGCATGCACATCCTGCCCATAACTATAGTATTGTAGAATACCTTGTGCAAGCACCCTCTATGATGTCATCTCTTGAAGTCCTTCAAAGTTGTCCTTCTCAATGAAAGGCACTGTTAAAGGCCATTGGTGGAATTGATCCCACAGATACTAATTTAATCATCTTTGACTAGGAAGACCACATTCCAAGGCTTCCTCCTCAGTTAGCATTTCAAATCCAAGTTATTGTTGAAAACAAGAATATCTGTAGAACTGTTATTGATGAAGGGGCCTCAACTTGTGTTATGTCTGTTACTTGTTGGAAGGCTATCGATTCTCCTTCCCTCATCGAATCAAACAATACACTTAAGGCCTTCAATGGTACAAGTTTTAAACCTTACGGTGTTCTTCCCTCATTGTCTATTACGTTGGAAGGTAAATCAGCCAATGTTGAGGTTGAGGTCTTCGATGCACCTCTTGATTATAACCTTTTACTTGGTCGTAGCTGGATTGATTCCATGCATGCAGTTGTGTCTACCCTTTTTTGTGTGTTACGATTCCTGCACCAAGGAAAGGTTGTTACTATTGACCAACTGGCCTTCTTTAATTCTGATTCCCATACTAGCAACGTTCCTTTTATCTCGAAGACACCCCCTAGTTATGAGAATGTTAGAGTGGGTATTTTGAAATATTCAACTTTGATGGGTACATTTCCAATCCCACCACCCGGTATTCCCCCTCCTTTTGTTGCCTCTATTAACATGATATCCACCATTGTTCATGAAAACCCTGAGTCAAATGACCCATGGGTAGTACCTAATCTTGGTCACTACCTTTGTTACGGTGACAAGATTCCTTTGAGTCCGGTCGAATCTGCTTATCAAGCTATTCAATCGGCAAACCCCACTCCCCCTTCTCTCTGTGATTCACCTCCTGATCCATTCCATGTGATATTTCCTACTGATGAGATGATCATGTCAGTCATGTCTATGGAATATACTCCATGGGACAATGGGTATCATCGCTCCATTCTCTTTCTAGAATGTGATACCATAGAGATTTACCAATGGATTTCGACTCCATCAACCATTGTTGTTATTTCTTCAGTTCCTGAGTCATAACACGATGTCTTGTACGAAGGGATATTGAGTAAAATTTCACCTACCGTCCCTCTCGACATATCAATTAAAACCAGAGAACAGGAGAATGTTCATATCGGGGCCTCCTGTTCTACATGTGAGGTCCACACGTATAAATCCCTCTTCCAATAATTCTGCGACGATTTTGCCTAGAGTTATGAAGAAATTCTAGGTATTGATCCCGATATTGCTATGCATGATATTACGACATATTAGGACACTAAACCTGTTCAGAAGAGACTTCACCCAGTCCATCCACGTAAAGTTGTTGTTATCAAGCTTGAGGTTGAAAAACTTCTTAAAGATGTCTTTATCTGTCCTGTGGCTTTGACCGATTGGGTATCCAATCTTGTTCTAGTAAATAAGAAGCAAGGAACCATCCATGTTTGTGTGGATTATAGGGACATAAATAAAGTTTGTTCTAAGGAAAATTATCCTACCCCTTTTTTCAACCAGATCGTCGACGACAGTGTCAGAAGCGAAATCTTCTCCTTGATGGATAGTTTCTCTGACTATAATCAAATTAATATTTTACCAACGGATCAACACAAGACTGCTTTTATTTGACCTTGGGGAACCTTTGACTACCGAAATTTACCCTTTGGTCTTAAGAACACTGGTGTGACATTTAAACGTGCTATGTATTATTCTTTCCATGATATTAAGCACATTGTGAAACCTTATCTTGATGATCTGTCGGCGCATTCCATGTGTTTCCAGGATCACTCGCCACATTTAAGGGCCATTTTTGTATGTTGTTGTTATTATCGTATACGTTTGAACCCACACAAATTTGTTTTTTGTGTGGATTCCGATTGACTTCTCAGTTTTATCGTGTCACTACACAAGATTCGAGTAAACCCCATGAAGGTTGAGGCTATTCTTAATCTACCTCCTCCTTCCACACTATGCCAGCTCCAAATTTTGCAAGGGAAGGAAAACATTTTGCGTCGTTTCATCCCCAATTACGCTAAACTGACAAAAGGATTCACTTGGCTACTCAAGAAAGGTTATGAGTTTGTATGGGAAAATACTGCAAACAAATCCTTTGAAGCTTTGAAACTTTCCTTAACCCATACACCATTATTGTTTCCCTCTGATTATAGCCAGGATTACTTCCTCTACTTAGTTTCTTTGGACTCTACCATTGCCATGGTATTAGTCCAAGAGGATGATTCACATGATGAACATGTGATATACTATTTCAATCAGAGTCTCACAACTACCGAAACCAAATACCTACATGTGGAGAAACTGGCCTTGGCAGCTATTCAAGTTGTCCAATGTTTTCATCATTATATCTTATTACATAGAACCACTGTTATTTATGATTGCAACCCCATGAAACATATCCTCACTCGATAATTTTTAGGGGGGAAGTACTCCAAATGGATAGTGATTCTTCAGGAGTTTGACTTGGAGATTGAATGCACTAAGTCAAATAAATCCTTGGTTTTTGCCGAACTGATATGTGACCTTCCCTCTACTAAGAAAAAAAATGTGGCAGTGGATTCCTTACCTGAAGAATCCCTTTTTCGGATCAGTTCTGATGACATATGGTATAGAGATATCATCATCTATCTCCAAGCTCAAAATTTATGGCATGATCTATCTAGTACAGATCGTCGTGGTATACGATATCAAGCCCGCTAGTACATCATTCTTGGTGATACCCTTTACCGTCGTGGTGTTGATTCCATTTTTCGACGATGTCTTACCTAC
>ML802403.1:85396-122934 GCA_009831015.1 Picea engelmannii
GGGCACCATGCACAAATTTCAATGTGATTTGCTAAAAAATTCGATGAGTTTCAGACCCAGGTGGGAAATATCATTATTCATGTTACAAAACATTTAATTGCAACAACCTATGGTTTTCTTGTAAAAGGTGAAAGGTGGTTTAAGTAGGGAGAACTCCCTGTAGACATTTGCAACCAGTTCTTAGTAGAAAAGCACCATAATCCAAATTGGAGTCAAGGAATCCCAAATAAATGGTTGAAGAAGGAATGCAAAGTATCTTAAAAATGGTCCAAAAATACATAACCTATGAAGGTAGGTTTTCTACCATTTACTTCTATCACATACGATCTTTGATGCATTTAAATGGAGATAAGGAAATGAATTTTCCATTTTCTCTTTTGAAAAGTTTGAAAAAAATGGCAAAGAAGATACATAGCCATCCTCAAAATGCTCATCAAAGTTTATTTCATCAAGGTCTTATCAAAATTCCAGTTATGTATGCATTAAGTGAATTACAAGTGCCTTAGGAACAACTGTTATCTTCTTTAGGTTTTGAGGAACATGTTTCAAAAACACAGAAAACATCTCTTGTCAAGAAAACTAGGTTTTCAAGATGAATGGGCACCACATCAAAGGGTACAGTAAAGGTGCAATAAAAATACTCCCCTATAGAAAGATCCTACCTACAGTCCAAAGATACAAGAATTTACAAAACCTTATATGGAAGGAGCATCCATCTTACCTAAACATGTGAAAAAGGACATTATTGAAGTAAAATCCTCAAAGGGACATAAGTATGAAAGAATGCCTAGAAAACCTAAACGTTCAATTGATTTAAATATGTCTGCCTCATAAGAAGACCAAGATGAAGACAGGGTTGAAACAATGGATGTACTAGAAAAAAAGAGATATGGAAATTCAAAGTTCCAAGCTACAACAAAAATTGAAGAAAGATGCAAAATTTCTTGTAGGTGGTTGTTTTACAGTCATCTTGTAACGTGTTTCCAAAGAAAACGATGAAGAATTTGGAAAATCGATTCAAAACCCACTTGCATAATGGGCCAAATTAGGTGACACATAGGCCATTTCACGAAAACGTGAACCGTTTGGTTGCTATAGGTGAATATTTGAAGGGTATGTTTCTAGAAATTTTGGATTTGTGGATTTGTGGATTTATGTTTCCTAGTCATGGTTGAGTTGCCACCTCATAAATTCAACCTATTCTTGATCATGGGAACCATTACATGAAGTTTGAATGAGTTGTTGTGAGAGAATATGGGTTGGATGATTTTTTGTTAGGATAAAAAGGATATTATTAGGAGTTAAGGATATGGTCCTAAGATAGAGGATATTTCCCCTAGGATCCAAGATTTGTTGTCTGCACATTGAATAAAAATAGAATCTAATTCCTATATAATATCCAAGTATATCGAATTGTAATCAAAAGTGAAACTATGTTTTAGGATCCAAGATACAAATATGAACCTACTCTTTATGTATAAAAAGAGGATTAGATGAGAGGGTTGAGAGGTTCAATATTGGTGGTGCTGAAAGAAACATATTGATCTGAAATTGTAAAGTTGGAAACTACAACATTTTGCACTCAATGAACAAACATTCTGATGGTTAGACTATTTTCTTTTATGTATTTTATTTCTTCTATCTTATTTGAATGCATTTGAAACTTCTTGCAAAGCATTGGTTTATCCTGTTCCATTTTGAATTTCAGTAAACAATTTGTTGTTAAAATCATCTGTTTTGGGAGTTGCATTTGAGTGATTCTTTCATGTTTCTAAATATTATTTGGAACGTGAAATTCTTCTTTACAAGTGAACATATTGTTAACTTGTAGCTTCATTTTCATCTGTTCTATTTCTATTTATCTAACTGGTTAGAATGCATTCCTTTGACTAAGTTGAATGTTGTGGAAACTTGATTTAAAAAGTGTAACCAGATCTATTGTTGTCCAACCTACCCACTGCATGATCCTTAAACCAATATATAAACTCAATCTTAATCTACAAAAAAACATTGCAATAACTAAGGTGCCCTCTATTTCCCCTTAGTAGTCAGGGACAACTTTAGGGATAACACATGCAAGCACTATTGTACAAATATTTGATCTCAGTGTGAGATTTTTTCTTAATATGTTCAACCTGTGTGAATACCTTATTTTTCAAACACCTAATCCACACATGAAAAAATGCACCACGTGCTTAAATGACACACCCAACCATAAAAATATTTTACATAGCTAGCCCACACACATAAATGACACACCTAACCCACACAAACATAAATTATGCAACCCCCAAAAAGATTGATACACCTAACACATGCATAAGTGGAAAACATATTAAATGATACACCTAACTCTCACACATACACAATGCACCTAAACCACATGCATAATCAATGTACCTAACCATGCACATATGTGACATGCATGAATGAAGTACATAACCCATGTGCATAAGCACTGGTATACTCATGCGCACCTAACCCATGTACACCATAAAAACTTAAACGAATTTGTTTTAGTTAACTTATCATCATTTATCACTCATTTTTGAACCCTTAAAGTTGCATATTACACAACATCAATATCCATATAATCTTGGTTGGCTTCAGGATTTAGCTAATTGGATTTGTTGATAAGTATATATGTGTTACCTTAGGGATCCTGGATTTGTATTTCATAGATATAGTTTAGTGCAATGCTACTCAAATTAATTAATTAATTAATGTGATATTATATTCAACACTCCATACCAATATAACTATAACATAGTTTATGATAGCTATTATAAAATGCTACCATTTACTCAATGAAGACAATTAAGATTAGAGATACTTATCTCTTCTTATCTCGAACCTTTGAGTTGGTCACAATAAATTGTTAAACTAGTTAATCGACATAAGTATACATGCATAAGTTCCATAGCGTTAGAAGTTAATCGGATGGTAAGTTACCACCTAGAACAATAAGGGAACATTTACACAATTAAACCACACAATAAAATGGCATACATAAACAATACACTTAACCCCCATGCATAAGTAACAAATCTATAACCCATGCACACAAATGATGCACCTTATAACCCATGCACATAAGTCACACACTTAACCCTTGCACATAAGTCAGATACTTATCCCTTCCACATCAATCACACACCTAACCCACAAAATAAGTGACACATATAAGAAACACACCTTATTACCCACAGACATAAATGACAGACCTATGCGACACATATAAATGATATGCCTAACTTGCAACATAAGAAATTTACCTAAGTGACACACCTAAGACCCTTAACACGCTAAGTGTTTAAAACAAATTAAATTTCCCTAACCACTTTGACCCTGACATATGGTGGTCATGACTCAATAAAAATGGTCTTAAGTCATCACCTTTAATCAAAAACTATAATGACAATCACTCGACATTATTAAAATTGCATTATAGTAGCATCTTATCAATGACAATGAGCATTTTTTAACCATCGCCAAAAGTGTCACCAATAAAATTCATTAGTGAGAGGTGTTAAAGGACCATAACCAAAATTGTCACCAAAAAGAAAACTAGGGATTGGGATTTAACACCTATTGCTAAAATTTAAATTGAAAAGGGATTTAATAATGTACCTTAAAGTAATAATTCTCCAAAGAACTTATGAAAATGGTCCTTTAAAACCTAGTTCCTTTAGCAACACCCCTTTAAGGCCCATCACATGCATGGCTATCCCCAAATGCTATTTTTGTAATAATGTATGGTATAGATGTATACAAAGTTGTGATTCTCTCATGGAGAATAGAAATGAATACAATTCCTCACATATGGAAGATATATACTTCCATTATAACTATGCTTTCTTTGTAAAAATCCCCTAAACTTTATAGCTATAAAGTAGATCCATCCAAACTTCTTCTCACTCTTTCTAGAATAGCTAGTCCATCTTCTCTTATCGTGTTTTGTTCATCCTTTGTTATGTAACAATGTCTTCCTTAATATTCATATTTACCTTCTCAGCTATAGAGTAGATCCATCTAAAATTCTCCTTGCTCTCTCTAAAATAGCTAGTCCATCTTCTCTTATGGTGTTTTGTTCATCCTTTGTTATATAACAATGTCTTCCTTAATATTCATGTTTACCTTCTGTGGTGTGTAACAAACACTATAATGATGGAAATGTGATACCTTTTTCTCTATAATATTCGCATTTACCTTTACCTTATGTGGTGTGGAACAAAAACTAGTATGATAGAAATGTGATACCTTTTTCTCTATTTACTAATAAATAAATATGTATTTATTAATTACATTCTGCTCTAAATTAATTACTAAATAATCAGTTATATGATTTCATATTTATAAAAAAAAATGTTTTCTAATTGTTTTAAGAAATGATTTTTTTCATAAGAATTCTATAATATAAATTTGTATGAAATTATTATTATTTTTGGTTGTTTAAAATTTATTTTTAAATAAATTTGGTATATTGAAATTTTTTTGGGATATTTGGATTATATAGAAATAATCATTTAAATCTACAAATCTAACAATTTCTCATATTATTTCAGACAAATACATCTGAAAAAATATGAAAAAAAAAAATGTTTCATAAAACATTTATGAATACTAGCACATCTTAAAAAAATATATATGAAAAAAAAATGTTTCATAAAACGTTTATGAATACTGGCTTAAAAAATGTGTGCATATTCGTATCATGGGTGACATGTGGCCGTAATCGGAGACCGGCCGCTAGGGGTTGCCTCGGCCTGGGGAATTTTTAAAAAGATGGGAGGATGCAAATGTTTATGGGGTTGATCAGCGTTTGTCTGACATGGCCGGGCATTACTCTCGATTTGCTCACTTCGCATGCTGCTGATCTCAGATGCTAACGGAATTCTCTGCCATTTCTGGCTACAATGTGAAGGTATATCCCGACTCGCATGCGCAGTTACCCTCTGATTAAAACACAAAAAAACACTTATATTCTGTTACATCTGAGCCATGTCTCTTCGTTTTAAAATTTTCCTGTATAAAGCCCACCACTTCTCGGATTCAAAGCACCGGACTTTCTTTGCTGTTCAGTGCTGTGGGATTCCGTTACTATCATTTATTTGCTTTTAACAGCGGGAAACTCCAAGTCAGTCGCGACGGGGCTGCCTGTGTGGATGCTGCGGTTCGGAATGGACGTCATACGCTTGAAGCAGCGGCTTATTCAACTTACTAATACCCTTTTCCAGGAGGTAACTAGTGCATATCAGTTTTAATTTAACTTTTGTTTGTCCATTGATGGCTTTTTTCTGTTCAATTTGTAGGTCTGATTTTGTTGTAATTGAGATCAGCAGATTGCATATATGTTTATGATGAGGATTCTGTAAATGGGTAATTGAATTGTCGAATTTAAGTTGCAGGGGTTTCTGGATGAGCAATTCACACAGTTGCAGCAGTTGCAGGACGAAAACGACCCGGACTTTGTGACTGAAGTTATTTCGTTGTTCTTTCAGGATTCTGAGAAGCTGCTCGATAGCTTGGCAAACGCACTGTATGTAGATAGTTATGAACTATACTCCACTGTTTTTTTAGGGTTCTGCAATTTTACTGTTCAAGATTTATAAGAATGTTAACGATTTTAGATATTCCAGGGAATTTATTGAAGGCATCTGTCCGTTTTGATTTGAATTCTGTTTATGTCTTTCAGCGATAATGAGGCAATTGATTACACGAAAATCGACGCCCAAGTGCACCAGTTCAAGGGAAGCAGTTCCAGGTATGAACGTATTAACGATTATACTGTAATATATGTACATATTACAATCGTATGGCCTGGTCGAGTTTGACATTTTCACTTCAACAGCGTAGGGGCGCAGAGAGTTAAAAATGTATGCATAGGGTTTCGTGCATTTTGTAACGACAACAACCGAGAAGGGTAAGCGAGGGCTGGATTTTTTTGTCATTCTGCTGAGCAATTGCAGTGAATTTCGATTTGGGTAGTGAAAGCCCATGTAATTTAATTCAGCAATGTCGTTTGTTTTTTTGATATGACATGAATATGGCGTGTTTGTATGTTCTGGTGCAGGTGCCTTCAATGTCTGCAGCAACTCAGGGAAGAATATTATCTTTTCAAGAATAAACTGCAGCATCTGTTTCACGTAGCCAACTGATCATGACTTAATGATTTCTATATATAGCAGACTCATGTTTTGTGTGTATAGATAATTGACATTAACGTTAAGTTTGTTGAAATTAGCTGATAGTTACTCCACACTTATATCTGATTAAGCTGCCATTGCCATATCAGCTGGAGCAGCAGATCTTGTCCGCTGGTGGAACGCTTCCTATGATGGAGTAAACGCTGCAATTCTATGCACTAGTTTTTGATGCAAAAATGTAATAGGACAGGCTGAGCTGAGCTTGGGCACTAAAAACCACAGGAAATTTTGGTGGAGAAAATACATATGCATGATAGATTCCTTCTCCTCCTTGTTTAAATGTTTTTTGTGACAGAGCTTCTCACTATACATCTCAGGGACGACTGGACATGGGAGGTCTCTGCCATAGTTTTTGTTCAGTGAAACGGCAGCTTTTGATCTCTAATGGCGGGAAAGAGATCTATTCTCAACGATTCTCCAAACTTTTAAGATTGGAGATCGCCTGTGGTTTGTGGGTTTTCTCAGTGTAATGGTGTGCCGTATACAGTGTGTAGTTCTTGAGTTATTTTAAGATTACAAAGTTTTGAGCATTTTTTTTTCTTGAGAATCAGTGATTTACGATGTCGTCTTCTTAATTTGGCAAACTTTCAAATAGTTAAAATTATAATTTTTTTGTTATATTCAAATTTTATTTTGATAAAATCAATTTAATTTTATTACAAAATTAAAATAATAAAATAAAATTGTAATATATAACTTAAACTATTTTAATAAACCAATTCCTCCCCACTCTATGCAATTGGACAAGGTGGGTCTCCATCTTTGGTCTAGCCAAGTAATGGGACTTAGTCAAAATGAATCCTAGTCAAAGATGATGTCTTATCTAAGTGTTTCTAAATATTCTCCATACTCATGTATACACCAAATGAAACATAGTGTAAATCATCATGTATACAATAACGCTAATTTATCTTTACACTTTTCTTCATATATACACCAAATGAAACATAGTGTATATCATGTGTACAATAACACTAATTTATCTTCACGCTTTCCTTCATTTATATACCAAATGAAACATAGTGTACATCATGTATACAGTAATAATAATTTATCTTCACACTTTCCTTCATCTATACATCAAATGAAACATAGTGTACATCATGTGTACAATAACACTAATTTATTTTCACACTTTCCTTCATCTATACACCAAATAAAACATATACATCAAATAAAACATAGTGTACATCATGTGTACAATAACACTAATTTATCTTCACACTTTCCTTCATCTATACACCAAATGAAACATAGTGTACATCATGTGTATAATAACACTAATTTATCTTCACACTTTCGTTCATCTATACATCAAATGAAACATAGTGTACATCATGTGTACAATAACACTAATTTATCTTCACACTTTCCTTCATCTATACACCAAATAAATCATAGTGTACATCATGTGTACAATAACACTAATTTATCTTCACACTTTCCTCATATATACACCAAATGAAACAAAGTGTACATCATGTGTACAATAACACTAATTTATCTTCACACTTTCCTTTCCTTCATCTATATATCAAATAAAACATAGTGCACATCATGTGTACAATTGCACTAATTTATCTTCACACTTTCCTTGTTATTATGTAAAACATAGTGTACATCATGTGTACAATTGCACTAATTTATCTTCACACTTTCCTTGTTATTGTGTGATTAATTTCATTGTTATTAAGTTAACTACATTAATCAATATTAGAACCTTTAATGAAACATTTTCTAATAATGATGTTGATTTTTCTATTGGCTTAAAATCCCACCCACATTAACTCCCGTTCATCCTTTCGTTGATATTGAGTTTTTTAATGTCTACTCACATACATTCATGTTTATTGCACACCAAGGCTTGAGTTTTACATGGAAAGGATTTCATGAATCATCCTCTCGCCCCATATCTCTCCTTTAGTAGAGATATAATTTGTCTCAACTTATTAAAAAATGGGGGATCTTGCCTATGGTCACTTTCTTCTATTTCCACTTTAGATTTCCTTAAAATTGACTTTTAGAGTTTTTAAGTCTTAGTCACTTCTCCTCTAGGACTTTCCTTCGAGTCATCGAGATTATTCAATGCATATGTACACCTCACAAGCATGGAAATTTGGAGAAGAGATATTTCATTGATGATAAACTAAAAGGAAGTATTAAAGTTGAATATAAGGTTAAAAAAAATTTGGTATTTTTTTTTGTTGTTTTTTTATGAGCTTCAACTTCTTTACATAGTGGGATTTATCATTTAATTTTAATTTTCATTTATTTTGGAGATAATTTATTTTAAGGATAATGAAATCTATTCTTAATTTATCATAAAATTCTTGTAAATTTTTAGTAATCTATTTGAAAACTATCATAATCGTTTTCCAATTTAGAAGAACATTTTATTGAAATCCTTCTTTATCATGTTAATAAATGTTTTATCCAATAATAACACATACAAAATAATTGTGATGAAATGGTGATCTAGACACTTGTAAGTAAGCAACATATTTAACAAGGAAAATGGGTAACAAATTAATGTATTTTACTAATTTTCACATCTATTACTAAACTTGACATTAGTGAGTATGTGGAGGTTAATAATGATTTTAAATAGTTATACGAGACATGTTTTCCACAGTCACATTCTTGCATTCCTTTGTCCTATGATCTACCATCTGTGAAGATGTTGTGGGAGCAACGTTTTTTCTACACGTCACACCACTCAACATTGTTTCCCTACCTAGTGGTCAAACATTTATAAGAATGTCCAAATGTTGATCCCATCCTTAAATGGATACATTGTATTTTTTCCTTCATTTGACCTTCTGCGATCTCTAACTAGTCTAGGGTATGTAGGTTATTATTACAACTTACATAGATTGTCATGCTTGTCTACTTTCCTAGTTTAGCCATCTTTAAGTCGTGCTTTGGTTTAGCATCTCCTTTTGTTTCAATAACATTTCCCTCAATAGTTCCATTCCCTATGTGGTTTTATGGGTAATTTTGACTCCATATCCCAATGGATAGTAATTCTAGGATTCTTTTGTAATCGTGAGGGATACTCTCCCATAGTTGAATTTGTTTGTTACCCACCATAATAGGATGTATCCTTTTGGAATATCTCAAACTTTTTTTTCATCCATCTCTCTATTCATCCTTGAGTATGATAATTTTGGTGTATCCTCTGTGATATGTATATATCCCCATTTTGTCTTTTCTAGTTCAAGTATTTCATTTTACTGTTTGGGCCTTATCAACTAACTGTATAGGTTCCAAACAAAGAAAGTCAAAGATATTTTCTTGGTGCCTTTGCTCAGTGAAAAAAAGAAGGTTATGTTTTATTGTCCCTCGGGTTGTTCCCCTTCAGTCTCACTTGGGGTCTCAATGCTAGTGCATAATGTGTAGGAACACCTTCCAAAGCCACTCTAGGCATTTTGACAGCAACGCAGCCCCCTCCTAAACCCGCAGGTCGGAAGGTCCACGTCAACAAGATCTTTCCTTTACCATTGGCCCGAAGAACCCTAAACCGGCTCTTCTATTTTCCTTTCGGAAAATCTGCACCCACAACAAATCCTCGTGGGATCCCCTTTTTTTAATTAGGACATCAGACTTCGCACCTTCGTGAATCTGTAGGTCGAGCGTTGGTCTCTTGAATCCCCGAAACCTGAAAACAGTCAACGCTGACCTTTCCTCTTCCTTCGTCGGATTTTCCCTTATCGCGATTTCAGCGATTGCGATGTCAAATAACTTGTTTCGTCGACTCCCGAATCCCGATTTTCCGAAACTCTGATACACTCGTGAGATTTGACCTTTCAACGCCACCTTACTTCTGTCGGGACTTCGGACTTCGCAATATCGTGAATCCTAATGCAATGTTTTCGAAACTTCACTCTCTGAAACCCTGAAATAGCGTGCCACCTATCCGCCTCACTGGCTCCTATGGTCCCACACCGTTCTCTTGGCTTTCGGGACTTCGTAGTTCGGGATATCGTGAGTCCCGTTACAAGGTTTACGGGACTTCCACCCACAAAAACACGATACAAATATCCACATGTAAATCCAACAACCCTTGTGGCTCAGATCTACGGTCCTACTCCTCCTGAGCTTTGAACCTTTAGGAGTACTTTTGGTAACTTCCCCGCTTCTCTGTGAGATCTGATGGCTCATGGGACTTCGTGAATTCTCCACCGAGAATTTCGACCATCCGTCCTTTTCCTCTGAGAGCTTGTCCTCCTGCAGTCCGACGTTGCTACGTCTTCTTTCAACTTTCAAGACTAGGTCTCTTTGCCTTCCTTCAACGACTTGAAGGCTTTAGATCCTTCTGAACCTTCCACGACATTGCATCTTTTAGAAAAACACTTGCATGCACTCCTTGCGGCAGATTTTCGAACACTTTCAAGTTCTTGAATCCCTTCGACCTTGTGCACTCCTGCAACAATAATCTCTAAATTCTTTGCTTAGGTTCACAACCCTGAGACTTCACTCAGCCTGCGCACTCCTTGCACGGCTCCTGTGCCTAACTGCACTTCTTGGAAATAAGAACAAAAGCTTTCTCTCTTGAGCTTTCAGAGACCACCCTCTGAACACCTTGTCGACGCACTCCTTGCAGACAATTCGAATGCACTCCTTGTAGGAACTCTTGCTCAGATAGAGAAACAATTGAAACTAATTTCCCTTACTCTCTCTCTCTCTCTCTCAGATTTCAAACATTCAACAAGAAATCATTCATACATAGCATAAAAGAAATTGCATGACAGAAAGAGTAAACCATTCATGAGCATAACATTCAAAGATGCATTCACAGAGAATATATGAACACCATGAGTCTGAATCATAGCTTTCTTGTATTAATTCAGAACTTTTGTACATGGAGTCTGCTACACAGCTCTCTGCTTCTCTTCTATGCTCTTCACACTAATGTTACAATACACAATGAGGGTGTCTATATCCTGTTTCCCTCTTGCACTCTAAAACTGTCTAATCTAGAATTAAATTCTATCTACCTGCATTAACTACTATAAATGCCTTCTACCTACTAAAGGACGAGAGTAGATCGTTCAAGGTCCATTTGCAATATACAAATGTGCCTCCACTTGGAAACTTCATTAATGTTACAAAAGGTTTTCAAAATTTGTGTTGGGTGCTTTTCCAACTGTCTTTTGCTTCTACACTGGCTCGCTTGAGATGCTCCTGCATCATACTCCCTCTCTTGAAAATTTTCATGGGCTCCTGTCCATGAGCTCATGCACGGTCTGTCCATGCTTCTATATCTCTGCTTCATTCTCCCAGCTAGCATCTTCAACTGGATGTCCTTTCCACTTGACCAAATATTCAAATTATTGTTTCCTCCTGGTCTTTTTACTCACTCTTTTATCCAGTATGCACTCCATCTGAGGCTTATGTGCAACTGGAATCTTCTTTGTCCACTGGACCACTGGCTGCTCATTTCCTATCCCTACTTTCTCAGCTTTATATAGGTACAAATCTGAGATATTGAATATCAAAGAAATTCTGATCCCATCGGGTAATTGAATCTTGTAAGCATTCGCCCCAAATTTATTCAAGACCCTACATGGTACAATTTTCTTCATCTTCAATTTATTATATGTTCCTCTCAGAAACCTTTCCTTCCTTAAATGTGCCAGAACCAAATCACCAACCTCGAACTGAAGTTGTCTCCTGTGTTGGTCTGCTATGCGTTTATACTCCTGGTTCAAACTTTGCAGTCGCTCCTTCACTTGGCTGCGAAGTTCCTTCATCGCTTCTGTGAACTCTTCTGCACTAGTGCTCCTGGTTGCAATCTGTTATGAATCCCTCAACTCAGAAATTCCTCTCGGCTGCATGCCATAGACAACCTGAAATGGACTCTGCCCTGTGCTCCTATTAACTGATTCGTTATAAGGAAACTCTACTTGTGGTAATATGTTGTCCCATTGGTTGTGGTGTTCTATCACCAGGCTTCTCAACAAGTCTCCCAGACTTCTGTTCACCACTTCTGTCTGTCCATCCGTCTGAGGATGATAAGATGAACTAAACAACAAGTTAGTTCCCAGCTTTTTCCATAAGGTCCTACAAAAGTGTCCTATGAACTTAGTGTCTTGATCCGAAACTATTCTTCTTGGTAAGCCATGAAGTCGAATGACTTCTTTGAAAAACAAATTCATAATGTAAGTTGCGTCACTGGTCTTCTGACATGGAATGAAGTGTGCCATCTTGGAAAACCTATCCACCACCACAAAGAATGAATCAGAACCTCTTTGTGTTCTTGGCAACCCCAATATGAAATCCATGTTGATTGCATCCCATGGCCTTTCTGGTATGGGCAATGGTTGATAAAACCCCGCAGTTTATCTTCTTCCCTTTGAATGTTGGCAAATTCTGCATCTGTCCACGAATCTCTTGACATCTGATCGCATTCCCAGCCAAAAATATGACTCATTCATCTTTGCAAACGTATTTTCGTGATCAAAGTGCCCAGCCAAACCTCCACTCTGTTTCTCCTTCAGTAAATTCTCCCTCATGGAGCATTTCGGAATACACAGTTGATTACCTTTAAATAGTAATCCTTCCTGGATCATGTATTTTTCCCATTGGCTTCTATCCCTGAGAATTGGATTCTCAGTTGTTTCATATGCCTCTTTAAAATCCTGATCATCTGCGTACATGTTCCTAAGATCATCAAAACCTAACGTTTTGACTTTGAACTCCTGCAATAGCAAACACTTCCTGCTCAAAGCATCAACAACTTTGTTAGTAGTACCAGAAATATGTTTAATCACAAAAGTGAAATTCTGCATATACTCAACCCATTTGACATGCCTCTGATTCAACTTTTCTTGTTGAGTCACAAACTGTAGTGCATGATTATCACTGTACAAGACAAACTCCTTCGGGATCAAGTAATGCCTCCATTTCTTCAATGACTGGATGATTTCATAAAACTCCTTATCATAAGTCGAGTATTTCACCTTCGCTTCATTCAGCTTCTCGCTGAAGTATGCTATTGGTTTGTCTTCTTGACTCAAGACTGCCCCTATTGCAAACCCACTTGCATCGCATTTCACTTGAAATGTCTTTCGGAAATCCGACAACACCAAAATTGGTTGTTCCGTGATCTTCCTCTTCAGCAGATTAAAACTCTTTTCAGCTTCTTCTGTCTAGTGAAAAGACTTGTGTCTTTTCTTCACTGTATCCATCATCAGTGCACTAATTCCACTAAAATTCCTAATGAACTTTTGGTAGAAACTAGCCAATCCCTGAAAACTTCTCACCTCGAAGGTATTCTTCGGTGATGGCCAATTCTTGATTACCTCCACCTTATATGGATCCATCCTCAACTCATCTGCAGAAATAACAAATCCCAAGTAAATGAGATTTTTCTTCATGAATGAGGATTTCTTCATGTTTATCAACAACTTCTCCTACTGTAATTTTTTTATCACTGCAGCCAAATGCTTCAGATGCTCTGCCACTGTTTTACTGAAAACCAGTATGTCATCCAAATACACAATGACAAATTTTCCGATGAAATCCCTCAGGACTTCATTCATCAATCTCATGAAGGTAATCGGCGCATTTGTTAAGACAAACAGCATAACAATCCATTCATACAACCCTTCGTTGGTTTTGAATGCTGTCTTCCATTCATCACCTTCTCTCATGCGGATTTGATGATAACCACTTTTCAAATCAATCTTTGAAAAATACTTTGCCCCACTCAAGCAATCCATCAGATCATCCATCCTCGGCAATGGAAATCTGTACCTGATAGTTATCTTGTTAATCTCCCTCGAGTCAGTACACATCCTCCAACCTTCGTCTTTCTTCGGACTGAGTACTGTTGGAACAACACATGGACTCAAGCTTTCCCTGACCAATCCTTTGTCCAACAACTCCTGGACTTGTCTTTTGACCTCTTCATTCTCTTGCGGTGTCAATCTGTATGCGGATTTATTTGGAAAACTAGCTCCTGGTATGAGATCAATGTGATGACTCACACTTCTGATCGATGGCAATGAATGAGGTAATTCGTCCACTACTATATCAGTGAACTCTTCCAGCAGTTCTTGGACCTCTTCTGGTAAATCATCCACTCTTGTGCTGGTCAAAACAATATTTGGTTTCTTGACCACAATGAATTGTGTTTCCTCCTTCTTCTTAACCTCGGTAAGAAGTTTCCTCCCACTCATGAGAAGTACAGTGTTGCTTACTTCCGGTTTCACCTCCTTATCCTTGATTGGAAGCAACATGTGAGTTCTCCCATTCTTCTCCAGGGTGTATGTGTTCATCCTCCCATCATGAATCACATTCCTGTCATATTTCCATGGTATACCCAACAATATATGAAAAACATCCATGGGAATAATGTCACAGAGTATCTTATCATTATATCCTCCTATCTTAAATTCAACTAAACATTGTTTAGGGACAATTACTTGATGCCCTTTTGTAGCCACGAAATTATGTATGGGTTTGGATGATCAATCGTCTCCAGCTCCATCTTTTATACCATCTCTGTAGAAATGATATTATCTGTGCTACCACTGTCTACAATGACCTTGCATACCCTGTCCTTGGTCTTGCAAGTAGTCCAAAAAAGTCTGTTTCTTTGGACTGAACTCTCCACCTCCTTCTCTGGTGTCAAAAGAGATTTTCGCATCATCAGCGATCTTCCGCCTTCAACGTCTCCTGCCTCAACATCTCGCCTTTGTGCTTCGGCGATGTGAGTTTCTCCACTCTCCTTCTTTTTATCTAGACACTCGTAAGACTTTTGCCCATTCTTTCCACATGTGAAGCATGTTATTACTCCACCTCTTCCTCTTCCTCTACCTCTAGTATGAGGAAAAATATTATTATCAGCATACTCTCCTCTCTGCTCAGTATTTTGTCCTCTTTGTTCAACATATTTCCCTCGTTGTGAACTTCCACCTCTCTCAGTTCGAGTCTGAGGTTTCTTCCAGTCCTCCTTGGGCTTCTGATATTTATCCTGGGCAACTAATTTGCCTTTGGGCTAACTTCTGCCTCGACCTCTCTGACCCTGCTTTTGGCTCAGCTTCTCTTCCTCTTTTAGAGCCATCTGATAAGCATCTTCCATCGTTCGGATGGTTACCATGCTCATCTCATCCTAGATGTCATATCTCAAGCCATTCAAGTATCTGACAAATTTTTCATCATCTCTCTCCTGATGACCTGTCCTGATGTTCAGCTTGTAGAATTCTTCAGTGTATTCTTTCACTGACATCAGATTCTGTCTCAGGTTCTGCATCCTCCTGAACAGAGTAATCTGGTAATCTCTGGGGATGAATTTCGCCTTCATCTTTGCAATCATTCTGTCCCATCTCTTGATCTTCTGCTTTCCTTTGCAACGTCTGTCATCTTGTAGTTCATCCCACCACAATGCTGCATGTCCCTTCAATCTTGTGACAACATGCTTGATCTTCTTGTCCTCTTCGACATCTTCATAGTCAAAGTATGTGTCCAGAGCTCTAATCCAGTCTAGAAGCTCTTCTGCATCTAGATTTCCCTCATAAAATGGAGTGTCAATTTTCTCTCTTGCACCCATTCTTGCAATAGCTCTGATCAAACGTTCATTTGCTGCATCTTTGGCTGCAACTTCTTCTTCATGCTCAGCCTCAATTTCGCTTTCGGAATCACTAAGATCCCCAACACCAACTGTACGCCTTTGTGTTGTCTCCATGTCCTCGAGTCTGGCTCGTAAGTCACGCATCTCTCTCTCCATGGCTGGATCAGTCATTTTCCTACCTCTTCTCCTCGGCATTTCCCTCTCCTCTAGTGGATCGGGTGTTTTTATGTCCCTTCTCCTTGGTAGCATGGTGAATTATCCTTTTCCCTGCTACAGAAAGCAAATAACCTTTCTATGCTCTGATACCAAACTGACGGCAACGCAGCCCCCTCCTAAACCTGCAGGTCAGAAGGTCCACGTCAACAGGATCTTTCCTTTACCACTGGTCCGAAGAACCCTAAACTGGCTCTTCTATTTTCCTTTCGGAAAATCTTCACCCACAACAAATCCTAGTGGGATCCCCTTTTTGTACTTAGGAGATCGGACTTCGCACCTTCGCGAATCCGTAGGTCAAGCATTGGTCTCTTGAATCCCCGAAACCCGAAACCCGAAAACAGTCAACGCTGACCTTTCCTCTTCCTTCTTCGGATTTTCCCTTATCACGATTTCAGCGATCACGATGTCGAATAACTTGTTTCCTCGACAAATGAATCTCGATTTTCTGAAACTCCGATACACTCGTGAGCTTTGACCTTTCAACGCCACCTTACTTTTGTCGGGACTTCGGACTTTCCAATATCGCGAATCCTTTGCCTCGCTGGCTTCTATGATCCCATGCCATTCTCTTGGCTTTCAGGACTTCGCGGTTAAGGATATCGCGAGTCCTGTTACAAGGTTTATGGGACTTCCACCCACGAAAACCCGATACAAATATCCATGTGTAAATCCAACGGCCCTTGTGGCTCAGATCTATGGTCCTACTCCTCCTGAGCTTTGAACCTTTAGGAGTACTTGTGGTAACTTCCCCGCTTCTCTGTGAGATTTGACAGCTCATGGGACTTCGTGAATTCTCCACCGAGAATTCTGACCATCCATCCTTTTCCTCTGAGAGCTTGTCCTCCTGCGGTTCGACGTTGCTATGTCTTCTTTCAACTTTCAAGACTAGGTCTCTTTGTCTTCCTTCAACGACTTGAAGTCTTCAGATCCTTCTGAACCTTCCACAACTCTATGTATTTTAGAAAAACACGTGCACGCACTCCTTGCGGCAGATTTTCGAACACTTTCAAGTGCTTGAATCCCTTCGACCCTGCGCACTCCTGCAGCAGCAGTCTCTAAATTCTTTGCTCAGGTTCGCAACCCTGAGACTTCACTCAGCCTGCGCACTCCTTGCACGGCTCCTGTGCCTGAATGCACTTCTTGGAAATAAGAACAAAATATTTATCTCCTGAGATTTCAGAGACAACCCTCTGAACACCTTGTCGATGCACTCCTTGCAGACAACTCGAATGCACTCCTTGCAGGAACTCTTGCTCAGATAGAGAAACAATTGAAACTAATTTCCCTTACTCCCTCTCTCTCTCAGATTTCAAACATTCAACAAGAAATCATCCATACATAGCATAAAATAAATTGCATGACAGAAAGAGTAAACCATTCATGAGCATAACATTCAAAGATGCATTCATAGAGAATATATGAACACCATGAGTCTGAGTCACAACTTTCTTGTATTAATTCAGAACTTTTGTACATGGAATCTGCTACACAGCTCTCTGCTTCTCTTCTATGCTCTTCACACTAATGTTACAATACACAATGAGGGTGTCTATATCCCGTTTCCCTCTTGCGCTCTAAAACTATCTAATCTAGAATTAAATTCTATCTACTTGCATTAACTACTATAAATGCCTTCTACCTACTAAAGGATGAGAGCGGATCACTCAAGGTCCATTTACAATATACAAATGTGCCTCCACTTGGCAACTTCATTAATGTTACAAAAGGTTTTCAAAATTTGTGTTTGGTGCTTTTCCAGCTGTCTTTTGCTTCCGCCCTGGCTCACTTGAGATGCTCCTGCATCACATTTGATCTGGTACTCGGGCAAGAGGGGCGGAGCCATTGTTTGTCCTAAAGTATTATAAACTAGCTTGTCACACTAGAACAAATTTTTAAATGAAGCTTCAATTGGATTTATTGTAGAGACAAATGGTGCATGAAAATAGTCCCTACAACTACTATTGATTTATGTTTTATTTATATGGCATGAAAGGGAAAAACAATTAGAGACTATGAAAGTGGAGTTTATTAACCCAATGTAAAAGGGAACCTTAATCATGATTTGGAATTCATAAGACATAGTGATGGAAAATGGAAATGCATCATAAGAAGAAGAAACACAGTACTTTACTAATTAACAAGTCCATTAAACATTTAAAACCAAATGGGAAAGGGAAAGAATAGATCCATTGGTTCATTCAACACAAAAAATAAGTCAATAACTTGCTTGAATTGCTACTTCACTACTGGCAAGATGCCTCGATCTCGTTCACACAACAAATTCGACAATTATTTGAAAAACAATGAGTGCACTAGGGTTTGGGACCAAGGTATCTTTTAGGGGTAAATTTTCACCAATTGGCTATTTTTGGCCATTTAAAAAAAAAAAACATATCTGTGAATTGACCATTTTCCCTTTAAAATTCCACGTATGTTTTACATAAAATATGATCAAATTGACAATATTCAACAAAATTTACAATTTTTAGTAGTAAATGATATGTTTTTATTGAATGCTCACCTAATATCTATATTTATGATTTTTTTTATCTTAAATAATCACCTTAAATACTATACTTAGGTATAATATTTGAATCTACCTTAGTTGGTACAATAAAATCATTGTCATGGGCCCTATATTTCTCCCTTCCAAAAATTTGGAACTCATTGTAGTGCTTATATAGGATGAGAGAATGAAAAAATAAATAATTCAAGGGAAGTGTGGTTGATCCTCCTAACATGGGGTTAGGGAATAATACAAAAATGATAGGGATCAACTCTCTCAAAATTTTAGCAACCTAGCGTATCAAATTTTATAATCGTTTGTTCTACTACCAAGTTCTACTTTTATAGATGTTGATGGGATTGCTTAATTCTCACTTATGGGCCACCACTCTCTTTTTATCTTGTAAAATTAAGGCCATACATGAGAAGTCTAACCAAAATGGTTATTTGTTATTTTGATTTTTTTCCTTTCTTGTCACCACTTCTTCTTTTGGTTTTGGGAAGGTGTCTCTACTTAAGATGACACTACTACTGGAAGCTCAAAATGTACTTGTTGAATAGGTGGCAACTGATATAGAAGGGGGAATATCCTAACATGAACCTCTATTTTCCAATTGGTATCTTTTCTATTTAAAATCATTGACCCATAATCTTGTGTTGGTGCTTTCTGTCTTTTACCTTGTGGACATTGTAGCTTTCCTATGTTGGGAGCTGGGTTTGAACCCAAAACCTTCACTACTTTTATAAAATAAATTTGACCTTTATGTTACATATAAACATATTTATACAAAGACCACTTAATGATTTGGCATTTGAATTCCAAATTGCACTTTTAATGGTGACTAAGGAATCAATATTTTATTTTGAAAAATATCCCAAATGGGACCCACCACAACTTACAAGCATCCATTGGTTTAAAGTGGGAGAGGACATTACTTCTTACAATGACAATTTGGTTATAAAGTATTATAACCTTTTCATTCATTATCCTTTGAGCCTTTGCATTGTGATGTGACCATGGCCACATCACCTCACATCCATTGGTCCACATATTCACCACCAAAAACCCTCTCATCCACAATCATCTATCCAATATAGAATGAGCCTTAGTGGATGAATTGTCCCCAACAATTATTTGTAAATAAAGGAGGGACCCCATGATCCAATCCAAACAATGCTTGAAAGGGGCCCTGATTGCAAAAAATGGAGTTGATTTATAAATCATGCCAAAAAAAATTAAAATTCTTGGAGGAACCTATTGAAATTTGGGGCCAATTCATAAATTGGTCCAAAAAAATAAATCTAAATTCTTGAAATTCATAAACTAATAATGTAATATACCCTTCCACCCTTGTGTCTACTGGAATGTAGGGGAACTGAAAATTTTCACCAAATTTCCTTTACAACACCATACCATACATCTCTAATACCATATAATTATACTTTCCTTCCATATGATAAAATTGCATATGAAAATGACATGCAGACTCGTGCATAATTCATTTAAACATTTAAAAATTGTATTCACAACAATTCATTAAATGTATATCATTTGAATAAATAAATGCATAGAGTAAAATAACATAGAATAACATATAAACAACACTTATCTTTATAAAGAATATACAACGATTGGTTGTTGATATGGGATGTTCCTCCGAGCCATATGCATTTTTACACTAGGTCTTTCTACAACATGCCAGCCCCAAGTTGGGGCTATGAGTCCACAAGGATGAACGAGAAATCTCTCATCCCAGTTCCCATTAATTTCCCAACCTATTCACCCATGGAACGATCCCAATCAACAACTCTCTTTCCCCCTTCAATCTGCACAACCCATAGAAGTGGACCCCTTTCTCTACAATACAACTTCTTAGGCCATCACACTTCTTTCTTGGGCTCCAACATAGACTAGCGAGGAAACTCTCAATGTTGGGATGTACAATGATTATCAATGGAAAATTTCACAATAGAATTACATGCAACCCATTTCATCCTTCAGTTATAGTCTTAACTCTCCCCCCTGCAGCTTCAATTATTCTCTCCCCGATGATATAATTATGGTAAAATGAAGGACAAATATCAAAACTAGAGAATAAGTATGCATGGCTCCAACTAGACACTTGGAACTCCAAGAAATTCACCCGACTATCTTAACATGTATTCCAAGTTTGATATGCATTTTACTTAAGATAAGGTAAAGGACGTTGGATTATAAATAAAACAATATTATTTCCAAGATTTGTCTTCTTTTCCCCCCCTTAGCTCTCTCTTGTTCCTCTATTGTGGAACCATATCCCCCCACAATTTTAGTCCCTCGTGTCTCACATCCAATGATGCATTTTTAATTAATATCTACATTATTTACATTACTTGACCCTTGGCCATATTATCTAGCTCACCAACCTAAATCACATGTTTACATTATATTACATTTATGGTGATAACAAATTGTGTGTTGAATTCCCATCCCCCTTATTTTTGCACTATCCTCAATGCATATCACCATACATGTATATATATACATATAATTCTTACACCAAAAATATGTTTACATCAAAATTTTAAGCCCAATTCCATCCACATTGCATCTTCCATCTCCACTAGATCTTTACTTGTCTTGTGCCTTTGTTCCTAAGAACCATGTATTCTTTTTGTCCAATATCCTTGTTAGGTGTATCTTGCATTGCACTATTTTCCTTGGAATAACATCATCTTTGGGGTTTTCTATCCAGGTACTTGGCTCATGTATTCATCCTTCATCTATTCCTATAACAATTATCAAGAGAAACATACATGTTATAGCCATTAAGATTTTTCAATTATCTTATTCAAAAGAGATCCCAACTCAACAATGTAAGAAGGTATTCAAAAATAAATATACTCCTTCAATGCAATTTTAATTCAATACTTATCTATGTGGTTACTTACCTACTTCATGAGGCTTCCATGTGAAATATTTTATCTCATTGTTCTTTCATCCATGCCCTTTTAATTCCATCCATCATACCACATGCATTTTCTGCAACAATTTCATTCATGTAAGTTTCCTCTTCCTTTCCACACTCACCCTTCCAGGCTTAGGCATTCCCTTAAATGATAAATAATCCCTTAGGTGATCAATATTTCCAATTTTTTCAAGTGCAAGGATATTTCTAACTTACTACTAGGAATCTCTTACCAATTCTTAATCAATAATGTTTGGGAACCACACGGTTCTAACAACCTTCTTTCTGAGCTTTACTTCTTCCAGACACAATCATTTTTCCATAACTATGTTCCCTTAATAGAGCTTTCATGTAGTCCATGTACATATGAAAAATTTGGAATGCACTTATTTTACTACATCTACAACTCCTGAAATGATCTCAAATTCATGAGTTAGTAGCAAATTCATCATTTCAGTTGTCAATATATTAATTTCAATGTAATATTACACAAGAATTACTTCACAAAAGTATGCATTCACACTATGCATTTAACTACTACAATCAAGCATGTGTGTGTCTGTGTGTGTGCACGTGCGCACACACACACACACACACATTTACATTTGCACACTTTCATATTCATTCATTCATAGAATTTTGTATTCATGTATCATGTATCTCGCCGTAATGAATTAGAAGGTCTAGAAAATTCCTTGACACATCATCTCGCCACCTCCCAAACACTTGACCAGTCATATAGAGACCTTACATTTTATCCCAACACAACACTAGGAATACACCCTCTTTGTGCTCTTCAAGGTTGGGAGGAAGGTTGCAACCCAAGATGGAAATAAAGGTAGGAAGACCATTGGACTCTTGTGTAGTGATATATCATTTCCATATTCAAACATATTATGGCCTCACACATGCTGGCATTCACTTCTATATAAATATTATATCTCCTGACCCACCATGGTTATTAACTCATACCGACACATCTTGAAATTATATTTTATCTCATACAAATGCATCCAAAAGATTATACAATCTTTATATATTCAAGGTATTCACACCAAGTGGTATGTATTTCCCATGAATGAATTCAAATTATATAGTCGTACTCAATTCACGTATGAAATTCTGACTGAGGAAATGCTTACCTAAATTCCCTTCAACACTTATGCAACATAAGCATATTAAATTTATATGTGCATGGTTTCCAACAATCAATTTTTTATGCTACCTCATTAGCTGGTGTTTGCTAGAGGATCACAGGCTTCCTTACCAACCTCTTAATCAACATTCTTTTATTCCAATATTTTCTTCTTATTGAATTTCATATGTAGTAGTATTCTTATCATTTCTAGTCATGCTCCCACCCTTTTTCCTTGGACACATAATCCATTATTAGCAACTTTTATCATCATAAATATCTAGTTCATAACCACTCTGGTATGTATGCATATTATGTGCCTAAGATTTCCTATATGCACTATGCATCACTTTAGTATTCCTACTAGTGCACATTTAATCCATATATTTAATCTCTTTCATGTTCATCATTCTCATGATTTACCACTTATTACATATATCATCTCTTTCAACATTAAGGAAATATATTAAAATAGAAAAAGATGATTTCATAAATTCCCCCTCATTAACATGGTTTCCTTGCTAGCCATGTTTCACCTTTGTTGCTACAACAATATCATCAGATTCTTGTAGCTTCTTTTGTCAATTCACAACTTCCTTTTATATCTTTGGTCATCCCCAATTTCAAATGGATTGTTGCACATTTTGGGATCTTACTTATTCAACGTTGCTCCCTTTTTCTGAGAACCTTCCATCCAAATCCAACTTGAACAATTTATATTTCTAGCCAAAATATATTGTTGACATTGAATTATGCAACATTTTCTCTTTTTATTGGGTCAATTGTACCCAACCTTTATTATATGAACTTTCCAACACTTGTAGTGCATTAACCATTCTCTTCTTCTTCCTTGACCAATTGATATTTAAAATTGACTTCTTCGGTCAATATTCCAACATACTATAATGTTGCATCTATATATCCTTTTCCAATATTCATATAAACTACTTTTCTTTGCACCCATTTGTAACTTCATCCGAATAATCCAACATTTTCCTAGCATTTCTATTGATGCTCTTCCATTTTCAAATGGTTTTCTTGCAAATTTAATCTCTTTTGCAACAATATCAAACATAATTATATGCCTTCCTTCTCATGTTCTTCTTTAATATTCCCATTCATTGAGGTCATAATTCATTTAGTGTTGTAATAGACTCCAACTAACTCAAACATTCACATTATAGAACCTTCTACCATTATCAAGTTGTTCCTAGCTTGGTCCAATTTTGGAGTCCACTTCATTAATGGGAGAACTCTCTTTGAAGTCTTATTGCATCACTATAGAACCAATATGTACACAATATATTGCCCTATTTCTCCATTGGAACCCTTTGGAGTCAATTAATATCCATTATTCCACCCATTGAATTCCTTACACTTGCACCATGATTCCACTGTGAACTATGTTAACAGAAGTGGATTTCTTGCTATGAATTTCTTTAAACAATTTTTTCTAGTTTCTAGATGGAAACTCTTCCAATTCTTCATATATTTTCCCACATAGATGATGCACCCATCTCATAAGCATCACAACACTTATTTTATTTCAATCATCATTATTTAATTTCCCTTTCTCTATATTCATAATTAAGATACTTACCCTACCTCTTGTGTATCTTAGTGTCACTCTTCACGTGATGGTTTAATACACGCCTCTTATTTTTTCATGGTCACTTAGTTATTCTTAATAACCAAATGTAATGTTCATGATCCTAACAACTTTTGTCTTCATGTATGAACCCTCAATACCCTTGCTAAACATTCTTTTATGGCATAATATTTACATTCATGGATCAAATTGTCCTGTGACTCTTCATACATGTCACCATTATTTTGCTTCACGTATTTTCATCTACAATGACAAAATAATTCTCTTTCTCTTCCTATGTAATCTGATTCACACTTACTAATTACAATGAATGTCCTATAAGCATTCTCTCCTTCTTTATCAATACACTAGATTTTTGGATCCCTTTACTCTTTATCGTTGAATCTGGAATGAAATCTACATCATCACTTAACAATTTCCATCCATATCATTTGATTCCTTATAAACACACCTTTCCATAACACTCTTCTTGAGTGTCCCTACACATTAACAATTCTACCTCATTGGTAAGTATTCAACCATTTTTCATTATCATGCTTTTGCACCTCCAAATGTGCCTTCATATCATTACACATGCAACATTATGAAATATATGTATCCTTCCTTGATTTTAATTCACATATGGGATGCATATTTTTCATTTGGAAATCTTTTTTCCAATGGTAATATTGTTTTGGAAATATTCTTCATTGAACAATTGCATTGCTCATTGAGCTCAAATGTATTGTTCTTGAAACTTTATCAATCATCTAGATACATGTTTGTAAAGATTGAATATTCTATCATGTTTCCCTCTTAATTACCTTTCCAATGATTACTCTCTTGCTCAATTATGAGCTATGATCATAAAGTTATAGTCTTCTGAAGTTTGTCAATTTACCCCTTTTGTGCACCTTTCTCACTAGTGCAGTTAAGCTCAAACACCAACTTTTTCTACTTGTATAGGAAAATATGGTAATAAAAAGAAACATTATTTTATGAGGAATTGACAATAAAATTAACTTTGATTTCAAAGAAACTCTCAGATTGTTGATCTAATACTCTAGTAAAAAACTACAACTATATGAAAATGACAACTTTGCAAATTTTCACCTTTTTCTATACTTAAAAGTTTCTAGCCAAATTAACTAACTCCCAATATGAGCATTTATGGAAAACCTTCACTAAGAAAAAATTATTTGGCTTGATGAGTAGATTAAGTTTTGATGAAGTAAAATTTCCAATTTTTCCATCTGTTTCCCTTTTCCTTCTCCGAAAATCCGAAAAATATGTCGATGTGGCCCGGAATAATGGATTTTCCTTATTTTGGCATCTCCACTCCAACCTCCTTGGAATCCATCTAATCCCTTCATTGGTTATTTTCATTTCGAATTTTTTGTCACCCTAAAAAATTCTCACTAGTAATAGTTCCATTGCCACTGAGCACCATCCTACTCTTTAAAAACCTCTAATTTGGATTTTCTGAAAAATTGGTGCATAATTGGTTAGTGACCCTCTTTGGCACTTTTGTAGCCCCTGACACTACGAAAAAACCTAGAAATGTTCATCTTATTCAATTATTCTACTCTTGTTAAGTCCAAAATATGATTTTGGCTCCAGAACCCCAAAAATATCATCTTCTTATGAGTTATTCTGCTCCTGTTATGGCCAAAATATGATTTTGATTCCAGACTTAATTTAAAAAAAACATAGGATGCCTTTTGTTGATGTGGCATTCGCCTGATGTGGTTTCTAATGTGGCACCCTGGGTCTACATAGAACCTTGATCTGATTCCATTTCACTCCCTTGGCCACCCTATCTTTTCCTTGGCATCCTCCATCACCTTCCTCCTTATTTATTCTCCTCTATCACTATTTCTTCTCTTTCCTCTTCCCTTCTCTTTCCTATGTGTTTATTCCTTTTTATTTTCTTTTCTTTTCTTTATTTTAACATTCAATTATGGGCCCCACCTATACCTAACTATCCACATGGCACTTGCATTACTACATATGGGACTAGTTACCACCTACTCTTCCATGCACCCACTTGGCACCCATCCATTGGCTGTGGTGATGGGTAATTCCCATCCTGTAACTTTTATTTCCTCGTTGCACAACTTTCTCTCATGATATATTAGACAATGGAGGATAAAGAATGATCAATGGCCCATAATGATCCCATGCCTCAAGGTCGATGGATGTTAATGGTGAAAAAGGTATTGACACCACCAAACTACCCTCAACATGTGTGTCAATATCTTTATGAAATTGAGCCATTCGAGAACATTTCAAAATGACTTGAAAATGTTTTTTGATACCACTTATGGTTTTGCAGTTTCCCACCTTGCCATTTGTGGCCCCTGTGTCATCCTCGAGCCCACCATCATGCAATGCAAACCCCCTGATCTTGTCATTATGGCCTTCCATCCTTCCACCATGGCCTTCCATTGTGGAATTTCCACTGTGTCAGTCCACGACACCTAGCACATGGCCTCCATGTCACCGAGTATGGAAAAATCCCCAATTTCTCAAAAATCCCAAAAATTCTCAAATGTTTGAAAATGCATAATTTTGAAATTTGATTTGTGTGTCAACATGAAAGCTTTGGTTATTCTTTCTTAGGATAATTTCAATCCCTCACATGCCCAATTTATGCTAATACTTGACCCTACAATTGCTTCAAAGAAAACTTCAACGTGTTTTTCTTAGAAATTTGAGGATTTTCCTAATTTCCCCAAATACCTCCACAGTCATTCTGCAATTCTCAAATACTACTCTATATCTCATCCTTATGAAAAATTCTAGGACTAAATTCACTTAGATACCTGAGACTTACTTTCTTCCAATTTCCAAGAAATTTCCCCAATTTCACACGGGGAATTTTGTCAAATAATTTGCAGGCATACTATGAAGAATTTTCCACTACAATTTCCTTACTTTACACCATTTAGTGTTTGGCCCATACATTGTGAGTGCTATATCCATGCTATGCTACCACTTTGTAAGATATCCATCCACTCATGTGCCGATTGGGATGGAGGGGAAGTAGAGAATTTCACCAAATTTCCTTTACATCACCATACCATACATCTCTGATACCATATTAATGTTATTTCCTTCCATATGATACAATTACATATGAAAATGACATGCATACTCATTCATAATTCATTTAAACATTCAAAAAATGTATTCACAACAATTCATTAAATGCACAACATTTATCTTTTATAAAGAATATACAACAACTGGCTTCTAACATGGGATGTTCCTCCCATCTATAGGCAATGTTGCACCATGCATTTTTACAACAAGCCACCCCCCAAGTTGGGGATATGAGTCTACAAGGTTGATTGAGAAATCTCTCAACCCAATTCCCATTAATTTCCCATCCTATTTAGTCATGCAATGATCCAAATCAAAAACTCTCTTTCCACCTTCAATTTGCATAACCTTGATAAATGGACCCCCTTCTCTACAATGCATTCCCTCGGGATATCACACTTCTTTCATTGGATCCAATGCAAACTATCTAGTAAAATATCAATGTTGGGATCTACAAAGATTATCAATGGAATTTTTCACAAAAAAATTACATGCAACCCATTTCATCCTTCAGTTACATGCTTAACTCTCTCCCCTACAGCTTTAATCATGCTCTCCCTAATGATGATAATCAATGACAAAATGTTGGACAACTCCCAAAACTAGGGAATAAGTATGCATGGCTCCAACTAGACACTTGACACTCCAAGAAATCCATCCAACTACCTTAGCATGTATTACAAGGTTGAAATTCCTTTACATAAGCTAAGGTAAAGGACTTCGAATTATAATAAAATAATAATATTTCCAAGCTTTGTCCCCTTCATGCCCCATTATCTCCCTCTCATTCCTCTCTTGTGGAATCATATCCCCCAATCATTTTAGTCCCTCACGTCTCATATCCAATGATGTATATTTTTATCAATATGTACATCATTTACATTACTTGACCCTCGACTATATTATCCATCTCACTAGCCTAAATTACATTTACATTACAATACATTTATGGGGATCAAAACTAGGGTGTTACAAGTTCAACCATTCGAAAATAATACATAAAGGGGGTTTATTATGAGATCAGGCCCAAGCAAACAATTTTGAATAAAAAGGAAATTCAAATGAAGAAAAGGGATCGATTTTGAAATTGGGCCCAAATCGATGAATCAAGATTCGTAAGGGAATTCATTCAAAGAAAAGGGATTGATTATGAAATCAGACCCATGAAATGAATTAGGGAAAAAATGATGGTTGTGGAGCCTGATTATCTTCCTGATTCATAGGTCATTGTTTTGAGTTGTGTTTATACCCCATGAAGACTTTAAACCCCAGAATAATGTACACTCATCCACGCGGGGGAGTGTAGGGGGGGTTACGACCCTTGCGAGGTTCGGGGGTGAAGCCCTCGAAGGAAAAATTGCCTTGTAAATTTATATTGTAATTTCATTGTAAATCTGGACCATTCATTATAAGGTCACAGATATGACAGTAGAAATTATGTTAGGGTTTTTTTCCCTAGAAGGCAACCCTCTTTTATGAGGGAAATGTATTGCGGCTATGCATCATTGTGAATATTGTATTCTAAGAGAGGATACTATGAGAGAAAGAAGAGAAAGTTACATAGAGTGTGTTGTAGGTTGTATCCCTTCATTTGTTGGATAATAATAAAGGAAGGACCTGACAATTTCTCTGGTGAACGTAGCCCACACTGGGTGAAGCATGTATATATTTGTCTCTATTGTATTATGTATCTTCTGTGTTTTATTTCCGCATTTTTTTTTTATTTTATTTCTCTGCAATCCCGTTTTTCTAACAACTGGTATCAGAGCGAAAGGTAACTCGTAGGTAAAGAGGGTTCCTGGTTCGAGTGGGAGAAATGGCAGAATATGGAAAGTTTAGGGTCGTGAAATTTAAAGGCCAAAACTACCAGTTATGGAAGATGAAGATGGGAGATTATTTATATCAGAAGGATCTATTCCTACCATTGGGCGGAATAGAAAAGAAGTTGGCATCTATGAGGGATGAAGAATGGGAGATTATTGACAGAAAGGCTCTAGGAACGATACGGCTAAGCATGGCAGCGTCGATGGCTTTCAATATTTCGAAATAAAAGACAATGAAGGATATGATGGTTGTGTTGGCTAAACTATATGAAAAACCCTCATCATCCAATAAGGTATTTCTAATGAAGAGATTATTTAATATGAACGTGTCAGAAGGTGGTTATGTTGAAGATCATTTAAATGAATTTAATATGGTTACTAATCAACTAATTTCTGTAAAAGTGGACTTTGATGATGAGGTTAGGGCTCTTCTAATCTTGTGATCATTTCCAGAAAGCTGGAACAACTTGGTCATGGCTGTAAGTAACTTTGTCTCTGGTTCAAATACTTTAAAATTTGATGATGTTGTTGGTGTTATCCTTAGTGAGGAAATGCGACGGAAAAGCACAAGTGAGACATCAGGTAATGCATTGAACATGGAGAACAGAGGAAGACAAAAGGATAGAGGAAAGGGCTCAAGGAATCATGGGAATTATAGGAAGGGTAGATCCAAATCTAGACTTGGAAAGATAGAGTGCTATAATTGTGGGAAGAAAGGACATCTGAAGAAAGACTGCAAAGCTCCAAAAAAAACAAAGAGATGGATAGCAGGAGAAAAATCAGGAAGCAAATGTAACAGGTGATGTATTATAATATGCTTTGATTCTTTCTATAGATAATATTTCTAAGTCTTGGGTGGTATATTCAAGGGCTTCATTTCATGCCACACCCCATAGGAAACATTTTCTATATTATGTTCAAGGCAATTTTGGACAGGTTCATTTGGGTGATGATGCACCATGCAAAATTGTTGGAATGGGAAAGGTAAAAATAAAGCAAAGAAATGGAAACCAATGGATGTTGAAAGAGGTAAGACATGTTCCAGATATAAAGAAAAGTATAATTTCGAAAGGGAAGTTGGCAAGTGAAGGGTGTATATCCATATTTACAGATAAGGTGTGGAAGGTCACCAAAGGATCATTGGTGATAGCAAAAGGAGAGAAGGTAGGTACATTGTATTTATGTACTGGTAATACTGACTCTTCTATCTCTTTAGCTTATACAAGAGTGGATACAACACTATGACATCATATGCTTGGACACATGAGTGAGAAGGGGATGCAAATAGTTCAAAAAAGAAATTTTTTGCCAGATCTTAAACAATTTGATTTGGACTTCTATGAGCATTGTGTTTATGGAAAACATAAGAGATTCATATTTCTCAGAGTCAGAAAATAAAAGAAGAGTGAAAGGTTAGATATTTTGCATACAGATGTATGGGGACCAGCTTAGGTATCATTTATTGGTGACTCTCATTATTATGTTACTTTTATTGATGATGCAACTAGAAAAACTTGGGTTTATTTCATTCGACAAAAATCTGATGTTTTTGATACTTTTAAGAAATGGAAAGATTTGGTTGAGAATGAGATAGGAAAAAGGTTGAAGTGTCTCAGATCAGATAATGGAGGTGAATATTCCAACAAGGAGTTTGATTATTACTGTTCATACCATGGGATTCGTAGAGAGAAGACAGTTCCAAGAACACCACAAGAAAATGGTGTGTCGGAAAGGATGAACAGGACAATCATGGAGCATGCAAGGAGTATGAGTTTGCATGTTGGTTTTTCCTTACAGTTATGAGCATATGTTGTAGATAATTTTGTTTACTTAATAAACAAAGGACCTTCAAGCTCTTTGGATGGTAAAACTCCAGAGGAGGAATGGACAGGTAAAAAGGTAAACTATTCTTTTTTGAAGACTTTTGGATTTGAAGCATTTGTCCATATTGATAAAGAAAATAGAACGAAGCTTGAGGAAAAATCCAAGAAGTGTACCTTTATTGGATACGGTGTTAATGATTTTGGTTATCTCTTATGGGATTATGAAAATAACAAAATTGTTAGGATTAGAGATGTCATATTCAATGAGAAGGTAATGTACAAAGATTAGTTGTAGGGAAAGAAACTGGGAAAAGAGAAACTAGAATACACAGTTCTTGATGAGATCGTTGAAAAAGAAATTCCAAAGGAACCAAAAAATCAAAATGTACAACAACAGGAGAAACAAGTACCCCAAACTTCTGCAAGTGTTGTTAGAATATCTACCAGGCTAAGTAGACCCCCTGAACGATACTCTCCTTCATTGTATTATTTATTGTTGGTTGATTCTGGTGAACTAGAATGTTATGAAGAGGCAATGCAGGTATACACCAAAAAGAAGTGGGAGCAAGGCATGAAAGAGGAAATGGATTCCTTGGTAAATAACCAAACTTGGGACTTGGTTTAGTTTCCTGCAGGAAAAAGAGCATTGCAGAATAAATGGGTTTACAAATTGAAGGAAGAAGATGGAGGAAAATGGTGGTACAAGGATAGACTTGTTGTAAAGGGGTTTGCACAAAATAAAGGTATATATTTTGATGAAATATTTTCTCCTGTTGTTAAAATGACTTCAATTAGGACTATTTTGAGTCTTGTGGCAGTAGAATATTTTCATCTTGAACAGTTAGATGTAAAAACATTTTTTCTCCACGACAATTTGGAGGAAGAGATTTATATGCAGCAACCGTAGGGGTATGAGGTCAAAGGGAAGGATAATTTGGTATGCAAGTTGAAGAAGATATTGTATGGCCTAAATCAAGCTCCAAGGAATTGGTATTTGAAGTTTGACAGGTTTATGACAGAACAGGGTTATAATAGATGACATTCTAATCACTGTGTTTATTTTTAAAAGCTAGATAATGGAAACTATATTATCTTGCTATTGTATGTAGATGACATGCCTGTTGCAGGGTCTAATATGTAGGATATAAATGTGCTCAAGAAGAAATTATCTAATTCATTTGCGATGAAGGATTTGGGTGCTGCAAAGAAAATCCTTGGTATGAGAATAATAATAGATAGGAAAAATCGCAAATTGACATTGTCTCAGGGTGAGTACATAGAGAAGGTGTTGGAGAGGTTTAGAATGCAGAATGCAAACCTAGTTAGTACACCTTTGTCCATACATTTAAAATTAAATAAGGAAATGTGTCCCAAGACACAGGAGGAGATAGAATACATGTCCAGGGTCCCTTATTCATCAATAGTTAGCAACTTGATGTATGAGATGGTTTCCACAAGACCTGATATTGCACATGCAGTGGGAGTTGTGAGCGTGTATATGAAAAATCCAGGTAAAGAACATTGGGAGGTAGTAAAGTGGATTATCAAGTATTCGAGAGGTACTACTAATCATGCATTATGTTTTGGAGGTTCAAACACTTTTTTACAAGGATATGTTGATTCATATATGGTAGGTGATAAAGATAGCAGGAGGAGCACCATAGGGTATATTTTTACTATAGGTGGAACATAAGTAAGTTGGATTTCAAAACTGAAAATGGTTGTTTCACTTTCAACAATAGAAGTAGAGTATGTTGTTTCTATAGAGGCTAGTAAAGAAATGATTTGGTTACAGAGGTTTATCGAGGAATTGGGAAAGAAGCAGGAGAATATCAGGTTGTACTATGATAGTGAGAGTGTCATTCATCTTGCAAAGAACTCATTATTCCATTCGAAGACTAAGCATATACAACTGAGGTACCATTTCATATGATCTATCTTGGAAGATGGACATTTGAAGTTGGAAAAGATGTACACTAGCCAGAATCCTGCAGACATGTTAACAAAGGGAGTAACCAGGGAGAAACTGAGTTCTTGCTCAGTTTCAATTGGTATTCAAGCATGAAGTTTAAGATGAGAAATTTTCCAAGTCCAAGAAGGTTCACAGTCCAACAGATACAACAACGATGGAATTGTTGAGATCAATATCCAAGTGGAAGATTGTTGGTTGTGGAGCTTGATTATATTCCTGATTCAGAGGTCGTTGTTTTGAGCTATGTTTATATCCCATGAAAAATTTACACCCCAGAAGAATGTACACTCATCCACACGGGGGAGTGCAGGGGGGGTTACCACCCCTGCAGGGTTCAGGGGAAAGCGAGCCCCCGAAGGAAATAATGCCTTGTAAATGTATATTGTAATTTCATTGTAAATCTGAACCGTTCATTATAATGTCGCAGATCTGACTGTAGAAGTTATGTTAGTGTTTTTTTCCCTATAAGGAAACCCTATTTTATGAGGGAAGTTACACTGGGTGTGTTGTAGGTTGTATCCCTTCATTTGCTGGATAATAATAAAGGAAGGACCTGGAAATTTCTCTAGTGGATGTAACCCACACTGGGTGAACCACGTATATCTTTGTCTCTATTGTATTGTGTATCTTCTGTGTTTTATTTTATTCCTCCACAATCCTGTTTTTCTAACAAAAAATGGGAATTCAAATAGAAAAATGGGGTCAATCAAAATATCAAGCCCGATTCAAATATCGACACTACCAGTTGAAAGGTAATAATCTGTAAACTGTCATGGATATTCCACTGGAGTGGTTCATCCCAATAGATCTTAAAATATTTTGAAATATTTTACTATGTTATTCATTACCTTAGATCACACATTTATTATTCTTATCTCAGTGCTCAAAATTGTGGAAATAATTGAAATTAAAATGAAAGAACAATAAAATGAACACAACATCCACACAATTGAACACAATATGTGACATGGGAAACCCTATATGGGGTAAAACCTTTTTAAAAGGTGAGGCTTATGCTCTAGTCTCTTTTTCTCAATTGTAAAATGCAAGTACAAAGAAAGGGTCTCTCACTATGGATTTTCCATGGACATTGTGGCATGAATGGTTGCAAAAAAATATTCTACCTCTATGTTATGCTCCAATATCCCACTCCTATATGCTCTACTCAACTATGGAACAATAACAATAAAAAAAATAATGGAACCCCTTCTCTTCCTAGTTGCCTATTATTTAAAATAGCTTGATAGTTTTCTAGGGTTAGGGCTAGGCTTTTATCATGCCTCAATCCTCAATTAGTGTTAAGGTTTTGGAACCTCTATAATATTCTTGAAACTCCACACATGAATATCCCCTCATGTGTGAGAAATTGGGGCTAACATGGAATCCATTTAGTATCATGGTGGTCAACAAGGTAGGTCAAATTGTGGGAGGCATAACTTCCACACACAAACTCCAATTGAAGTGATTTTCACAAACTAAAATCAGTAATTTATGATGTATTCTTCATAATTTGGAAAACTTTCGAATAGTTAAAATTAGAATTTTTTTGTTATATTCAAAATTTATTTTGATTATTTACGTTGGTTGATAAATTTAATTTTATTACAAAATTAAAATAATAAAATAATAAAATAAAATTGTAATATATAATTGAAACTATTTTAATGAACAAATTCCTCCCTACTCTATAAAATTGGACAAGGTGGGTCTGCATCTTTTATTGTTCTAGCCAAGTAATGGGACTTAGTCAAAATGAAACCTATTCAAAGATGATGCCTTATCTCACTATTTATAAATATTCTCCATAATCATATATACACCAAATGAAACATAGTGTACATCATGTGTACAATTGCACTAATTTGTCTTCACACTTCCCTTGTTATTGTATGATTAATTTCATTGTTCTTAAGTGAACTATATCAACTTTAATAAAACATTTTCTAATAATGATTTTATTTTTCTATTGGATTAAAATCCAACCCACATTAACTCCCATTCATCATTTCATTGATATTGTGTATTTTAATCTCTACTTACACATATTCATGTTTATCTCACACCAAGGCTTGAGTTTTACATTGAAAGGATTTCATGAATCATCCCCTCGCCCCATATATCTCCTTTAGTAGAGATATAATTTGTGTCTCAACTTATTACAAAATGGGGTTTTCTTAATTGCACACCAAGGCTTGAGTTTTACATTGAAAGGATTTCATGAATCATACCCTTGCCACATATATCTCCTTTAGTAGAGAGATCATTTGTATCTCAACTTATTAAAAAATGGGGGGGTTTTGTTTATTGCACACCAAGGATTGAGTTTTACATTGAAAGGATTTCATGAATCATCCCCTTGCTCCATATCTCTCCTTTAAGAGAGATATAATTTGTGTCTCAACTTATTAAAAAATGGGAGGGTTTTCCTATGGTCACTTTCTTTTATTCTGACTATAGATTTCCTTAGAATTGATTTTTAGAGTTTTTAAGCCTTAGTGACCTCTCCTCTAGGGAGTTCCTTTGAGTCATCAAGATTATCCAATGCATATGTACACCTCACAAGCAGGGAAATTTAAAGAAGAGAGATCTCATGGAAGATAAACTAAAAGGAAGTATTAAAGTTGAATATAAGGTTGAAAAACATTTGGTAATTGATTGTTGTTTTTTTATGAACCTCAACTCCTTTACATAGTAGGATTTACCATTTAATTTCAATGTATCAAATTTTAATGTATTTTTGAGACCAATTATTTCAAGGATAATGAAATCCATTCTACATTTATCATAAACTTCTTGTCAATTTCTAGTAATCCATTTGAAAACTATCATAATTGTTTTCCAATTTAGAAGAACATTCTATTGAAATCCTTGAAATCCCTCTTTATCATGTCAATAAGTGTTTTATCCAATAATGACACATACAAAACAATAGTGATGAAATGGTGATCTAGACACTTGTAAGTAAATAACATATTTAACAAGGCAAATGGGTAATGAATTAATGTCTTTTACTAATTTCCACATCTATTACTAAAATTGACATTAGTGAGTATGTGGAGGTTGATAATGATTTTATACAATTATATGGGACATGATTCCCATGAGTCACATGTTCTCATTCCTTTATCCTATGATTTACCATTTATGAAGATATTATGGGAGCAACAGTTTCTCTACATGTCACACTACTCAACATTGTTTCTCTACCTAGTAGTCAAATATTTATAAGAATTTCCAAATGTTGATCCCATCCTTAAATGAACGGATTAGAATTTTTCCTTCATTTGACCTTCTACGATGTCTAACTAATATAGGGAGGTTATTATTACAACTTACATAGATTGTCATGCTTGACTACTTTCCTAGTTTAGCAACTTTAAGTCATGATTTCGCTTAGCATATCCTTTTGTTTCAATAAAATTTCCCTCAAGAGTTTCAATGCCTTTGTGGTTTTATGGGTAATTTTGACTCCATATCCCAATGGATAGTAATTCTAGGATTCTTTTGTAATCGTGAGGGATACTCTCCCATACTTGAATTTGCTTGTTACCCCCATAATAGGAGGTATCCTTTTGGAATATCTCAAACTTATATTTTCATCTATCTCTCTATTAATCCTTGAGTATGATCCTTTTGGTGTATCCTCTGTGATATGTATATCCTCCTTTTGTCTTTTCTAGTTCAAGTCTTCCATTTTACTATTTGGGCCTTATCAACTAGTTGTATAAGTTCCAAACAAAGAAGGTCAAATATATTTTCTTGGTGCCTTTCCTCGGTGTAAAAAAGAAGGTTAGGTTTTATTTTCCCTCGGGTTGTTCCCCCTCACTCTCACTTGGGGTCTCAATGATGGTGCATAGTGTGTAGGAGCACCTTGCTAAGACACTCTAGGCCTTTGATCCAGTACTCGGGCCATAGGGGGGTACCATCATTTTTTATAAAGTATTCTAAACTATCTTGTCAAAATAAAACAAATTTTTAAATGAAGCTTCAATTGGATTTATTGTAGAGACAAATGGTGCATAAAAATAGTCCCTACAACTGTTATTGATTTATGTTTTATTTATATGGTGTGAAAGGGAAAAACAGTTAGAGACAGTGAAAGTATAGTTCGTTAACCCAATATAGAAGGGAACCTTAATCATACCTTTTCATTCATAAGACATAGTGATGGAAAATGGAAATGCATCATAAGAAGAAGCAACATAGTACTTTATTATTTAACAAGTCCATTAAAAACTGAAAACCAAATGGGCAACGCAAAGAATGGACCCATTGGTTCATTCAACACAAAAAAATAAGACAATAACTTGCTTGAATTGCTACTTCACTAGTGGCAAGGTGTCTCGATTTCATTCACACAACAAATTCAATGGTTATTGGAAAAATAATGAGTGCACTAGGGGTTGGGACCAAGGTATTTTTTAGGGGTAAATTTTCACCAATTGGCTATTTTTGGCCATTTTTTGAAAAAACATATCTGTGAATTGGCCATTTTCCCTTTAAAAATCCACCTATGTTTTACATAAAATATGATCAAATTGACAATATTCACCAAAATTTACAATTTTTAGTAGCAAATGATATGTTTTTATCTATATTTATGATTTTTTCAATCTTAAATAATCACCTAGAATACTATA
>ML802403.1:166058-180631 GCA_009831015.1 Picea engelmannii
GTCGTGTTTCAGCATTCGTGTTGCAGCAGTCGTGTTTCAGCATCTGTGTTCGCATTGATGTTGCAGCCTCTGTGTCCGTATAAACAATCTTGATCATCTGCGTCATTCTTCTGTTATAGCCATCAATGACAACCTTAACCATCCGCGTTAGCTTCTGTGTTCCAACGCTGTTTCAGCACTGTTTTTCAGCGTCTGTGTTTGCATTTGTGTTGCAGCATGTTTCAGCATCTGTTCTTCATAAACAATCGATTGCCATCAATGACAACCTTGATCATCTGCACCTTGATCATCTGCGTCATCTCTGTTGTAGCCATATTTCCAACAGATCCAAGAAGGATTAATGTTTAAGGGTAATCAATTGTGTATTCCGAAATGCTCCATGAGGGAGAATCTGCTGAAGGAGAAACACAGTGGAGGATTGGCAGGACACTTTGGTCACGACAAGACGTTCACAAAATTAAATGAGTAATATTTTTGGCTAGGAATGTGAGCATATGTCAAGAGATTCGTGGACAGATGTAGAATTTTCCATCATTCGAAGGGAATAAGACATAATGTGGGTTTTTATCAACCATTGCCCATACCTGAGAGACTGTGGGATGCAATTAGCATGGATTTCATATTGGGGTTGCGAAGAATGCAAAGAGGTTTTGATTCAATCTTTGTGGTGGTGGATAGATTTTCCAAGATGTCACACTTCATTCCATGTCAGAAGACCAGTGACGCAACTCACATTGCGAATCTGTTTTTCAAATAAGTCATTCGACTTCATGACTTACCAAGAAGTATAGTTTCGGATAGAGATACAAAGTTCGTAGGACACTTCTGGAGAACATTGTGGAAGAAGCTGGGAACTAACTTGTCATTTAGTTCAGCGTATCATCCTCAAATGGATGGACAGACAGAAGTGGTGAACAAAAGTCTGGGAGACTTGCTGAGAAGCCTGGTGACTGAACACCACAGCCAGTGGGACAACATATTACCACAGGTAGAGTTTTCTTATAACGACTCAGTTAATAGGAGCACAGGGCAGAGTCTATTTCAGATTGTCTATGGCATGCAGCCAAGAGGAATTTCTGAGTTGAGGGATTCAGAACAGATTTCAACTAGGAGCACTAGTGAAAAATATTTCACAGAGGCGATGAAGGAAATTCACAGTAAGGTGAAGGAGCAACTACAGAATTCAAGCCAGGAATATAAGCATAAAGTAGATCAGCACAGAAGACAACATCAGTTTGAGGTTGGTGACTTGATTCTGGCACATTTGAGAAAGGAAAGGTTCCCGAGAGGAACATACAATAAGCTAAAGATGAAGAAAATCGGACCATGTAAGGTCTTGAAGAAATTTGGGTCGAATGCTTATGAGATTGAATTACCCGATGGGATCGGAATTTCTTCGATATTCAATATCTCAGATTTGTACCCATATAAAGCTGAGGAAGCAGGGACAAGAGATGAGCATCTAGTGATTCAGTGGACAAAGCAGATGCCAGTCACCGATAAGCCTCAGATGGAGCACATACTCGACAAAAGAGTGAGTAAAATACCAGGCGGAAAGAATACTTTGAATATTTGGTGAAGTGGAGAGGCCATCCAGTTGAAGATGCCAGTTGGGAGAACAAAGTGGAGATCCAGAGGCATGGACAGACCATGCACGAGCTCATGGACAGGAGCCCATGAAACTTTTCAAGCGAGGGAGTATGATGCAGGAGCATCTCAAGCAAGCCAGCGCGGAGGCATCGGACAGCTGGACAAGCCCCGCACAAATTTTGAAATCCCCTTGAAGTTAATGCGCCAACCTTAAATGATGGCGCACATGTAAAATGTAAACGGACCTTGAGCGATCCGCTCTTGTCCTTAGTATATAGAGGCATTTATGATAGTTAATGTAAAGTAGATAGAATTCAATTCCAGATTAGACAGTTTTAGAGCGCAAGAGGGAAATGGGATATAGACACCCTCATTGTGTATTGTAACATTATCATAAGAATTATTGAAGAATAGCATAGAAGAGGAGCAGAGAGCTGTGTAGCAGAATCCATGTACATAAGTTCTGAATTAATACAAAGAAAGTTGTGATTCAGACTCATGGTGTTTGTATATTCTCTGTGTATGCAACTTTGAATGTTATGCTCATGAATGTTTTACTCTTTCTATCATGCAATTGTTTTTATGCTATGTATGAATGATTTCTTGTTGAATGTTTAAAATCTGAGAGGAAAGGGAAAAGAAATGAGTTTCCATTGTTTCTCTATCTGAGCAAGAGTTTCTGCAAGGAGTGCAGTTGAATTTGTCCGCAAGGAGTGCATTGACAAAAGGTTCAGAGGTTTGTCTTTGGAAACTCAGGAGAGATAGCTTTTATTCTCATTTCCACAGAAGTGTAGACAGACACAGGAGCCGTGCAAGGAGTGCGCAGGCCAAGTGAAGTCTCAGGGTTGCGAACCTGAGTGAAGAATTTAGAGACTATTGTTGCAGGAGTGCACAGAGTCGAAGGGATTTAAGCACTTGAAAGTGTTTGAAAATCTTTCGCAAGGAGTGCGTGCAGGGATTTTCTGAAAGGTTCAAAGTTGGAGAAAGTTAAAAAGGATTCAAAGCCTTCGAGGTGGTAGAAAGAAGGCATAGCAATGTCGGACAACAGGAGGACAATCTCTCAGAGGAAGAGACGGACGGTCGGAGTTCTCTGGAAAGAATTGCGAAGTCTTGTGAGCCATCAGATCTCACAGAGACACAGCGGAGTTAAGGAGAAAGTGTCAGAAGGGTTCTAAGCTCAGGAGGAATAGGACCATAGATCCAAGCCACAAGGGCCATTGGATTTACATGTGGATACTTGTATCGAGTTTTCATGGGTGGAAGTCCTGTAAACCTTGCAACGGGAATCGTGATATTCTGAAATGCAATATCCCGAAAGCTAAGAGGATTTGTGTGGGCCACGGAGGAGTCAACGAGTGGACAAGTAGCGTACTATTGACATGGATTCAAACTCCGTTGACCATTTTAGAGTTTCATGGAGAGTGAAGTTCTGAATTCATTACATCGGGATTCACGATATTGTGAAGTATGCGGTCCCAATGAAGTAAAGGGGCATTGAAAGGTCAACTGCGCGAGTGTATCAGAGTTTTAGAACATCAAGTTTCAGGAATCATGGAGAGCAAGTTTCTCGACATCGCGACCGTCGAAATTGCGATAAGGAAAGTCCTGAAAAAGGAAGAGGAAAGGTCAGCATTGACTGTTTCGGGTTTCGGGGATTCGAGAAACCAATGCTTGACCAACGGATTCATGAAAGCACGAAGTTTGATCTCCTAAGTGCAAAGGGGGAATCCCGTGAGAGTTTGTTGTGGGTGCAGATTTCTCGATAGGGAAATAAAAGAGCCGTTTAAAGTTCTTCGGGCCAGTAGAAAAGGAAATATCCTATGTTGACGTGGACCTTTTGACCTGCGGGTTTTGGAGGGAGCATGCGTCGACGTCATTTTTTCCTGGACACATAATCCATTATTAGCAACTTTTATCAGCATAAATATTTAGTTCATATATAATCAACAAACCACTCTAGTATGTATGCATATTATGTGTGCTTAAGATTTCCTATATGCACTATGCGTCACTTTAGTATTCATACTAGTGCACATTTTATCCATATATTTAATCTCTTTCATGTTCATCATTCTCATGATTTACCACTTATTACATATATCATCTCTTTCAACATTAAGGAAATATATTAAAATAGAAAAAGATGAGTTCAAAAATTCCCTCTCATTAACATGGTTCCCTTGCTAGCCATGTTCCTCCTTTGTTGATACAACAATATCATCATATTAATGTAGCTTCTTATGTCAATTCACAACTTCATTTGCTATCTTTGGTCATCCCCAATTTCCAATGGATTCTTGCACATTATGGGCTCTTACTTATTCAATGTTTCTCCCTTTTTATGAGCACCTTCCAGCCAAATCCGACTTTACCAATTTATATTTCTATCCAATATACATTATTGATTTAATTATGAAACATTTTCTTACTTTTTTGGGTCAATTGTACCCAACCTTTCTTATATGAACTTTCCAACACTTGTAGTGCATTAACCATTCTCTTCTTCTTCCTTGACCAATTGATCTTTAAAATTGAATTCTTTAGTCAATATTCCAACATACTGTAATGTTTCATCTATATCTCCTTTTCCAATATTCATATAAACTACTTTTCTTTGCACCCATTTGTAACTTCATCCAGATCATCCAACTTTTTTCTATCATTTCTATTCATGCTCTTCCATTTTCAAATGGTTTTCTTGCAAATTTAATCTGTTTTGCAACAATATCAAACATAAACATATATCTTCCTTCTCATGTGATTCTTTAACATTCCTATTCATTGAGGTCATAATTTTCCTTTAGTGTTGTAATAGACTTCAATTAACTCAACCATTTACATTATAACACCTTCTACCATTATCTCAAGTTGTTCCTAGCTTGGTCCAATTCTGGAGTCCACTTCATTTAATGGGACAACTCTCTTTTAAGTCTTATTGCATCACTATAGAACCAACATGTACATGATATATTTCCCTATTTCTCCATTGGAACCCTTTAGAGTGAATTAATATTCATTATTCCACCAATTGAATTTCTTACACTTGCACCATGATTCCACTATGAACTATGTTAACATAAGTAGATTTCTTGCTCTGAATTTATTTATAAAACAAATTCTACCTCCTAGATGGAAATTCTTCCAATTCTTCATATATTTTCCCACATAGATGATGCACCCATCTCATAAGCATCACAAAAGTTCTTTTATCACAATCATGCATTGTAATCATCATTATTTAATTTCCCTTTCTCTATATTTAGGATTAAGATACTTACCCTACCCCATGTGTATCTTAGTGTCACTATTTACCTGATGGTTTGATACATGCCTTTTATTTTTTCATGGGCACTTGGTTATTCATAATAACCAGCTGTAATGTTCATGATCCGCACACCTTTTTTTCTTCATGTAGGTATCCTCCATACTTTTTCTAAACATTCTTTTGTGGCATAATATAATTTAGATACACTAATCAAGTTGTCCTATGGCTCTTCATACCTATTGCCATTCTTTTTCTTCATATGTTTTCATCTACAAAATCATTCTTTGTCTCTTCCTATGTAATTTGATTCACACTTACTAATTACAATGAATGTCCTACAAACATTCTCTCCTTCTTTATCAATACACTAGATTTTTGGATCTCTTTACTCTTTATCATTGAATCTAGAATCAGATCTACATCAAAACTTAAATTTTTACATCCATATGATTTGATTCCTTCTAATCATACCTTTCCATAACACTCTTGTTGAGTGTCCCTACCCAATAATGGTACTACCTCAATTGTAAGTATTGAACCATTTTTTTATTATCATGCTTTTGCACCTCCGGATGTGCCTTCATATCATTACATGTGCACCATTATGAAATGCATGCATCCTTCCTTGATTTTAATTCACATATGGGATGCATATTTTTCATTTGGAAATATTTTTCCAACAGTAATATTGTTTTGGAAATCTTCTTCATTGAACAGTTGCATTGCTCATTGAGCCCATATGTCGTGTTCTTTAAACTTTATCAATCAACTAGGTACATGTTTGGAAAGATTTAATATTCTATCATGAATCCCTCTTAATTACCTTTCCAATGATTACTCCCTTTCTCAATTATAATCTCTGAGCATAAATTTATAGTCTTCTAAAGTTTGTCAATTTACCCATTTTGTGCACCTTTCTCCCTAGTGCAATTAAGCTCAAACACCAACGTTTTCCACTTGTAGAGGAAAATATGGAAATAACAAGAAATTTTTTTTTATGAGGAATTGATAATAATGTTGACTATGAGTTCAAAGGAACTCTCATATTGTTTATCTGATAGTCTAATTAAAAACTACAACAATATGGAAATGACAACTTTGCAAATTTTCACCATTTTTCCAGACTTGGAATTTTCTATCCAAATTGACTACCTCCCATTTTGATCATTTATGGAAAACCCTCACCAATAAAAAATTATTTGGATTGATGAGTAGATAAAGTTTTGATTACGTAAATTTTTCCAATTTTTCCATATGTGTCCCTTTTCCTCCAAAAATCCCAAAAATCCACCAATGTGGCCCAGAATAGTGGATTTTCCCCTATTTTGGCATCTCCACTCCAACCTCCTTGGAATCGATCTAATCCCTTCACTGGTTATTTTCATTTCAAATTTTCTAGCACCCTATAAAATTCTCACTATTAATAGTTATCTCACCATTGAGCACCTCCTACTCTTTAAAAACCTCTAATTTGGATTTTCTAGCAAATTGGTGCATAATTGGCTAGTGTCCCTCTTTGGAACTTTTGTAGCCCTTGACTCTACGGAAAAACCTATAAATGTTCATATTATTCAATTATTCTACTCTTTTTATGGAAAAAATATGATTTTGGCTCCAGAACCCAAAAAATGTCATCTTCTTCTGAGTTATTATCCTCCTTTTATGGCCAAAGTATGATTTTGGTTCCATACTTAGTTTAAAAAATATATATGATACATTTTGATGATGTGGCATCCATCTCATATGGTTTCTAATGTGGAACCAGGGGTCCACATGTAACCCTAAGGTGATGCCATGTCACTTCCTTGGCCACCCTGGACCTTCCCTGCCATCCTCCATAACCTTCCTCCTTCTTTATTCTCCTCCATCACCATTTCTTCTTTTTCCTCTTCCCTCCTCTTTCCTCTTTGTTTCTTCCTTTTAATTTAATTTATTTTAATTATGGGCTCCACCTATACCTAATTATCCACATGGCATCTTTCTGACCGTAGGTGGGAATAGGTCCCACCTCCTCTTCAATGCCCCTACTTGGAACCCATCCATTAGCTGTGGTGATGGATAGGTCCCATTTGACACCTTCTATTTCCTCGGTGCAGAAATTTCTCATGTGATATATTATATGATGGAGGATAAAGGATGATCAATGACCCATAATGATCTCATTCCTCAAGGTCAAGGGATGGTAATGGTGAAAATGGTATCAACACACCAAACTACTCTCATCATACGTGTCAAGATCTTGCTGAAATTGATCCATTTGAGAAAATTTCAAAACTGCTTAGTTTTTTCTTTGATACCACTTATTGTTTTGGAGTTTCCCACCTTGTCATTCATGGCCCCTACACCAGCCTCAAGCCCACCATCATGCAATCCAACCCCCCCAATATTTCCATTATGGCATTCCATCCTACCACCATGGACTTCCATTGTGGAATTTCCATTGTGGCAGTCCACATCATCTAACACATAGCCTCCATGTCACCAAGCATGGAAAAATCCCCAATTTCTCAAAAATCCCAAAAATTCTCAAATTTTTTAAAATGCATAATTTTGAAATTTGATGTGTGTGCTAGCATGAAATATTTTTTTATGCTTTATTGGGATAATTTCAACCCCTCACATGCCCAATTTATGCTAATACTTGAACCTACAACTTATTTTGAGCATAATTCGACATGAATTGCATAGAAATTTGGGAATTTTTCTAATTTCCCCAAATACCTCCATGGCCATTCCCCAATTCTTAAATACGACTCTATGTCTCATCATTTTTGCAAATTATAGGCATAAATTTTATTAGATGCCTGAGACTTAATTTCTTCCAATTTCCAAGAAATTTCCCCAATTTCACACAGGGAATTTTGTCAAATAATTTGCAGGCATACTATGAAGTTTTTTCCACTGCAATTTTCTTACTTTACACCTATAGAGTTTGTCCCATACATCATGAGTGCTATAACCATTCTATGATACCACTTTGTAACATAGCCATCCAGCCATGTGTCCACTGGGATGGAGGGGCACTGGAAAATTTCACCAAATTTCCTTTACATCACTATACCATACATCTATGATACAATATTAATGTTATTTCCTTCCATATAATAAAATTACTTATGAAAATTACATGCATACTCATGCATAATTCATTTAAACATTCAGAAAATGTATTCACAACAATTCATTAAATGTACAACATTTAACTTTTATAAAGAATATACAACAATTGGCTTCTAACATGGGATGTTCCTCCCATCTATAGGCAATGTTGCACTGGGTATTTTTACAACAGGACACCCCCCAATTTGGGGCTATGAGTCCACAAGGATGAATGAGAATTCTCTCAACCCATTTCCCATTAATTTCCCATCATATTCACTCATGAAATGATCCAAATCAACAACTCTCTTTCCACCTTCAATTTGCATAACCTAGAGAAATGGGACCCCTTCTCTAAAATGCAATCCCTTAGGATATCACATTTCTTTCATTGGCTCCAATTCAAACTAGCTAGGAAAATATCAATGTTGGGATCTACAAAGATTATCAATGAAAATTTTCACAACAAAATTACATGCAACCCATTTCATCCTTCAGTTACATGCTCAACTCTCTCCCCTGCAACTTCAATCATGCTCTCCCTAATGATCATAATCAATGAAAGAATTATGGACAACTCCCAAAACTAGGGAATAAGTATGCATGGCTCCAACTAGACACTTGACACTCAAAAAACTCCATCCAACTACCTTAGCATGTATTCCAAGGTTGATATGCCTTTTACATAAGCTAATGTAAAGGACTTTGGCTTATAATAAAATAATATTAATTCCAAGCTTTGGCTCCTTTGGGACCCCTTATCTCCCTCTCGTTCCTCTCTTGTGGAATCATAGCCCCTTATCATTTTAGTCCCTCACATCTCACATCCAATGATGTATATTTTTATTAATATGTACATCATTTACATTATGTGACCCTCGGAAATATTATCCATCTCACCAATCTAAATCACATTTACATTACAATACATTTATGGGGATCAAAACTAGGGTGTTACAAGTTCAACCATTCAAAAATAATACAAAAAAAGGGGTTTATTATGAGATCAGACGCAAGAAAAAAATTTGGAATACAAAGGAAATTCAAATGAAGAAAAGGGATCGATTTTGAAATTGGGCCCAATCAATGAATCAAGATTCTAAAGGGAAATTGATCAAAGAAAAGGGATTGATTATGAAATCGGGCCCCTTAAATGAATTAGGGAAAAAAGTGGAAGTCAAATAGAAAAATATGGATCGATCAAAACATGAGTCCCAATTAAAATATCAACACTACTAGTTGAAAGGTAATGATCTATAAATTGTCATGGACTTTCCACTGGATTAGTTCATCCCAATAGATCTTACAATATTTTGAAATATTTTACTATGCTATTCATTACCTTAGATATAACATTTATTATTGTTATCTTAGTGGTTAAAATTGTGGAAATAATTGAAATTACAATGAAGGAACAAGAAAATGAACACACCATCCACACAATTTAACACAATATGTGACCTGGGAAACCCTATATGGGAGAAAACCTAGTTATAAGGTGAGGCTTTTGCTCTAGTCTCTTTTTCTGAATTGTAAAATGCAAGTACAAAGAAAGGTTCATTCACTATGGAGTTTCCATGGACACTGTGGCATGAATGGTTGTGACTGAATCTTCTAGTTCCTATGTTATGCTTCAATATCCCACTCCTATATGCTCTACTCAACAATGGAACAATAACAATACAAAAATAATGGAACCCCGTTTCTTCCTAGTGGCCTAGTATTTAACACAGCTTGATAGTTGTCTAGGGTTAGGGTTAGTGTTTTTTCATGCATCAACCCTCAATTAGTGTTAAAGTTTTGGACCCTCTATAACATTCTTGAAACTCACAAATGAATATCCCCACATGTGTGAGAAATGGGGGCTAACATGGAATCCATTTAATATCATGGTGGTCAACAAGGTAGGTCAAGTTGTGGGAGGCACAATTTCCCACACATACTCTAATTGAGGTGATTTTCACATCGTTGGAAATATTTTGGTGTGTAGAATAGCGTTGAGGGGTTTCAATCTATTTTACAAAATTTTGACCCAAAAAGTGCAATTTGATGCATGAAACTAGCTCTAGAAGGTTCTAGACCCCAAATCACTAAATTGGGCCATGCCCCTAAAATGGGCCTTGCAATACAATTCCTCTAATATTTCCACCTAGAAAGCACCAATATAGATGAAAAGTTATATAATGATGCCATTTTTTATCTTCCATTCCCATTTAGGGAATATTTTTTTCTTTAAATATTTTATTAAATGAGGTGAGGGAATTTTTCCTCTACCTTATCCATAGAGTACCATTTGGCCTTGATTATAAATTTTCCTTTCAACCCTATATGTCATAGTTCATGCTACCCCCGTCTATTATTTTTGTACTCTTTCTACAAACTGTATCTTCTACCAACTTTGCATGAGCTTCTGGTGATAAGTCCTCTATGGTAGGTAGGACCTACTCAGTTTCTTTATCCAACATGGAAGGCTCATAGAGTTTCATATTTTCCACATTCATTACTAAGTAAATGCATATATATGGGGGTAGACTAAGTGTGTAGGAATTATCACCCACCTTCTCCAATACCTCAAAAGGGCCATAACACATAGCCTTGATCCTCTTAATAGGACCATATAGCCTTTTTTTATTCACATGTAATCAATATCTATATACCACCTTGAATGTTTTCTCAATTCTATGCATATCATGTTAGGCCTTGTAATTTTCATGTGACTTTGTCAATGTTTCTTGTACTTGCAAATGGATCTATCCAATATTTTGAACAAATCATTTTTCTTTTAATGCACATCCTATGATTTCTTCCCTCACTCCTCCTTGTTGTATATATAAAACATCTAAGGGTCAAGGTGGAAAATACCCAAGGCAAGTTTCAAAATGGGGCTTACTACTATAAGTGTGGTTTTCTTTGTTATAGGAGTGTTGAATATAAATAAAAATTGTGTCTCAAGTCTTTGGATGCTTCTAATTATAACCCCTCAAAATTTAAACCAATGTGTTATTGACTACTTCTATCTTCCCATATATTCATGGATGGAAATTTGTATATATCTTCAACATGGCGTCCATATTCTCCCAAAGTGTAGTCCAAAATCCATTGAGGAATATGGGATCATTATTCAATATGATGCTCCTTGGTATGCCAAAGTGCACCCAGGCCTGTTCAAAAAACATGTTTATTTATTCTTTTCATTTTGTGGTCTTTTTACAAGGAATAAGAATGCACATTTTGTTGAACTTTTCAAATACGAAAAATAAAAAATTCATACCCATTCCTATTTTTTGGAAAACCAGCCACAAAATCCATAGAGATGTTATCCCAAGGTCTAGTGGATACATGTAAGGGATTGTATAAACCTCTCTTTCCATTACTAGGATTGATTGTACAACAAAGTATGCATCCTCTAATAATATGAGCTAAATATTATTGCATTTTAAACCAATACACATACCTTGTAAATTGGAAAATGTCTTCCCAACAAAAAATCTCTTTCAATCTTGGAGGTGTGAGCCTCTTTGATAAGAGTAAATATCTCACCTTTAGGAATACAAAGCTTGTCTGGATTATAGAGAAACCCATTATGAAGATGATATTTATCCTTACCATCAACTTCTTATACATGAATTTGAACCTATATCTACTGAAGGACCTCTTTAAAGTCTGCATCTTCCATGTATGCCTCTTTGTATGCATCATGGGTAAAAGTATCCATGTGCATAAGAGTTACCAAATATATAATATTGGATGGGGGTGGCCTTGAAAGCATGTTTTACAACTTATTATAGATTCCCTTATTATATTTTATGACTAGATGAAGTTAATACAAAATCCCCATCCACTTGTGGTGTGTGGTTTGTTGAAGCTTACTCTAGGCCTGGAAATACTGCAATGGATGGCGATCAGTGTGGATAATGGTTTCATGGCCTATTAAATAGTGCTTATACTTCTTAACAACTTGAACCATGGAATATATTTATCATACATAGGGTAGTTCATAATTCCACCATGAAACATTTCAAAATGATAACATACTAGATTACCTCCTTGCATCAACACTTGTCCCATAACATATCCACTTGTATCTATCTCAAATTCAAAAAGATTATACAAGTTAGGAAATGAAATAACTAGTGCTTGATTGATCTTCCATTTCATCTAATCACAATATTTGTGTTGATTCTTTCCCCACCAAAAACGGTTACCATTGTTGGAAAGAAGTGGTGCAACTGTAGCTAAAAATGATGATATAAACATAAGTAGGTACTGCACTATGGAAATGAATCCCCTATCTTCATTAATATTAGTAGGATATAGTGACTTGAGGATGACGTCCATATTTTTGGGATCTATCTTGAGTTCCCATCCACCAATCACATACCCCAAATACACCAATGAATGTTGAGAACAATCACATTTGAGGTTATCCAAAATATGATGATTTTTCAAAGTCTCTAACACTTGCATGAGATGTAATATATGATCTTCCCAGGTAGATATATAAACAAATATATCTAAGTATACCATAACAATTGAATCTAGAAAGGGAGACAATACATCATTCATCAAACACATAAATTTAGTTGGTGGATTACATAAACCAACATGAATTAGAAACCATTCATACAAAAATTTCCTTGTCTTAAAGGAAGTATTCCAAGTGTCTTATGTGTTAGCTCATACCTAGTGGTATCCAAATTTGATATCCAACTTGGTGAAGTACTTGGCATGATGCAAATAATCTTGAAAATCATCAATCATGCATAGAGGGTACACATTCTTAAGGGATATATTGTTCAAATATCTATAGTTAGTACACACTCAACAATTCCCATCCTTCTTGGGTACTATAATGATAGGTGACCCACAAAGTGAGTTTCTTGGTCAAATTTCTCTGTACTCCAATAGTTGCTACAATTGTTTATTCACTTCATCTTCTTCTAGGACTAATTGTCTATATTGTTGAGCACACACTTATACTGAGAGGGGAGTGGTGAATCGGTATAAGATTTTTTTATTTTTTTTCAAACATTCATCAACAATAATAAAACAATCACATATGATATGTATTAACCACAAAACATGAAACGCAATATTTACATGGAAACCCTTTTGGGAGAAAACCAGAAACTTCTCTTTGTAATTCTTTGTAGGAACCAACCTACTGTTACAAATATTTATATGCACCAACCTACTGGATACACCAATCCCCACAGGTACAAATCCTGGTAGGCACCAACCTACTCTTACAAATATTCGTAGACACCAATCCCCACCCCTAAGTAACAACTTAGCAAGAGACACAGATCTCTTACAAATATTCATAGACAACAATCTACTAGATACAATAATACCCACTCCTAACCACCAACTTAGAAAGAGACACCAATATATTATAGATATTTGTAGAGACCAATCTACTCAAGACATCAATCCCCATCAGTAAGAACCAACTTAGCAAGAGACACCAATCCATGAGTTTCACCAACCTTCATTGAGTCTTCTTGTTATTTATTCCTTCACCAAGTCTACTCGTTTCTTCTACCATTATGTAACATCCCGCTCTGGTGCGCCTACAAAACTTATTATTTGAGGACACTTGCTCGCAAGTGATCTGGACTTTTCTGATGTTAAAAAATTTATACTCGATTACGATGCATTATGATAGATGACATGATGTATTACTATTGTTATATATAGGTGCTATTGACTCAGTTTACTTGAGTGTGCAGGTTTTTTGACCTGGAGGATGCAGAGGCATCGACGAAACCCTTGGACTCCGGATTGAGTCAGGGAGTGTGACATTTGAGTTGATTTATTTACCATGATATTTATTGATTTGATGATATGTTGCTGACATGTTCTGACATGATGGTTGATGATGCAGGCTTACGATAACTTGCCGACCAGACTCACATATGGAGTAAAGGGGCCACACATGTTTTCCAGAGAGGTTGAGGGAGAGGTGTGGACAACAGCCCTGCCACAGCCTACTAGCACTCCTGTCGTGGCTCGAACTGTAGGTTAACGATTACCTAGTTTGAGAGGATCCACGATGTCATGAGGGAAGACTATGACAGTCGCTCACGATGATTCTAAGGGGCACGCAATAAGGCGGGGGCCTTATTCCTTAGAGACCTTAGTCTCCCACAAGTTCACCTGGCGGAGTGTTGACTCCAGGGGTTATAGATGTCTACCAAACAATCAAGTCGGCGAGTGGCACCCTTGGAGCCCGTGGTGCATCCTGAAGGGCACGTTGCACAAAAGAAACACATGTTGGCGAGTGGCACCCTTGGAGCACGTTGTGCATCCTGAAGGGCACGTCACGCAACAGAAGAAAACGAGGCGAATGGCACCCTTGGAGCACGTAGAGCGCCCTTAAGGGCACGTCACATTGATGAGGATGATGAGACAACCTAGATGACCCTAAGACCTTAACACCTTAATAATTTCTCAAAATGACTCCCCTAATGAATTGTCGCCCAGTTCAGTCTAAACCTAAATTTAAAAACATCTCAAAGATAAAATTTTGATAAGCCCTAAGAAAAGATCCTACAAAAATAAACATAAGGGCGTAAACTAAAACCCTCCTATGTGTTAGTTAAAGTCTTCTTAAATT
>ML802403.1:180727-237352 GCA_009831015.1 Picea engelmannii
CTCAGCCTTGGAGGCGAGCTGAGAAGCTAGTCTTATCTCTGGATCTTGTGTGGCCCCTTTGCGGCTCGGGGGGCTAAGGGGGAAGCAGAGTACCCCTAGCGATTGGCTGGGAGGTACCGGTGAGGTCTCTACGGTCGGCAAGCAGGAGCGGCACGGAGCGCGGGAAGCGGCACGGAGCGTGAGACGACTTCCGAAGCGGGCGAGTGGCAACGATATGATTTTATTTCTGGTAGAGTAGACTGCCTAGTTATTCTCTTAGGCGATTATGCTGTATTGTGGTAAGATGTTGCTTCAGCTGGTGTGGTTCGTCTTTGTATACTACAGCGATAGTGTTCGGGAAACCTTTTATTGGGATAGATGTTCTGATTTTGTTGTCATTTGTATGCCGAAAATTGTCTGTATTAGTTACCATTGTACTCTGGAAATTAGTTGAATCTGCCATCGTTTGTATTCGGGGAATGATCTGAAATTGCTGCCATTTGCATGTCGAAATTGTCTGCATTATTTATCATTGTGTCCTGGCATTTATCTGAAATGGAAATCGTTTGGTATTCTGTAAATGGTCTGTGTATGCTACCACTGTATTCCAAAAATGTGTCTTTATTAGTTATCCTTGCATTCTGGAAATTAGCTGAGATGGACATTGTTTGTATTCTGGGAATGGACCGAAATTGCCATCATTGTAGTCAACATTCCGCCTGAAATGTGTTGTTATTGGTATTCTGGCCATTCAAATGCTATTGTTCTGCTTAATGTTCAGGAAGGTTTAATATCGTTGGGATTTTCGTTTTTATTATTGCTGCAAAATTTTCGCAGAGGTTAATGCCGTTTCAATTCGTTGGGACATTTCGTTGTCTTGACTGCTGCCAATTCGTACGTATATTGATGGGTTGTTGCCGAAAACGCGTTGGGTATATTGCTGGGTTAATGACCATAAATTCGTGGTTAATTGTTGCCTTCATTCTGTGACTGTGGGCATTATGATTTGCGTTTAAAATCCGAATGCATGTGGCTCGAATGGTGTGTGTTCTCATCCAGATCGGGCATCATTACATTCCGCTTTTAGTTATTGGGGTCTGCGATTCTCATCCAAAATGGGCATCATTACATTTCGTTTTATTTTTGGGGTCTGCGTTCCTCATTCATGGGCACAATTACAGTGCATTTTCCATTTGGGGGTCTGCGTTTTTATTAATCTTCAATACATGTTCTTGCGCCTTCTTAACTATGTGGTTCCCGGCTTCAAAAACGTTGTCCTTCAGTGCGTGCTGTAGGTTGCGCATGACTGTAGATCAACCACCCCCTCACCTTGACCGCCAGATCCTCCTATATTCGTTTTACTGGCCACCATATTTGATCTGTGCACTGATAACCTCGGATTTGCGTTGATTCCCTCCCTTCTCCATTATTTTATTACTCCCGCCAGCAGGTCATAATGCTTTATCAACCTTAATTTCCAGCATGCTTAATATAAATTAAATTCGGGTTGTGTGGTGGTAGTGTCCATTGTTCTTAATAATAAATAAAAAGTGAATTCCTTGTTATGAAATCAAAATGCTAATGTAAAAGTAATGACACGATTCGGTTGTGGAATGTTACTTTATGTCATTTGATTTTAGCAAATGAAATGTATTTCCTCATTTGCTGCATTATTGAGTTGGGCATATTGCATACAAATTATCAGTTAGATTTAATGAAACTCATTTCCCTCATGGATATTGATATATTCCTGTAAGTGTGATGAAAGGTAATGCATTAGAACGAGATGCTAACGCAAACATAAAATGCAATACTAACATGCATAATTGATTTGTTTTACTAACAGCTTTATAGTAATGTGACTCATGTTACCTTCAATGGCAATTATGAAATGCAATACAAATTTGTTTAAATCGCAATTTTAATATTTGTTTAATTAACAAGATAAATATTTGTTTTAAATTGCAATGTTTATGATGATGTTTAATTTGCAATGCTATTTTATCATAAAGGTAGATGCATGGTTATTAATGGTCAGGATAGGTAGTTCAGTTGTATTTAATAAAAAGAACAAGGGCATAGTCATCTTTATTTGAATTGAATGATATGGTGATGTTGTTATGGTAATGTTAATGTGACCTTAGCGCAAAGGAACCACATACGAGGTATGGAGACGATAATTTAAATGCGGATATATACTAAAGGTAGCACATTGTGGTTATTATTTTATGGTGAAGTTGTTGAAACTTGTTGAATTGTTCACATCTAATGAATTGACATGGAACTAAGTACCATAAATTTTAAGATTTAGTAAATGAGGAAAGTGGTTGAATTTAAATTAATGTTGAACTTGGGTGTTCGTTGTCGGAGTCCTTCTTGTCATGCGCCTTCCATAAAGGATGTAGTCGTCCTTCTTGTTTATATTGTACTTGATAGTATTCAGTTGGTTTCTTGGTCGGTTGTGTCGGGCGGGATATAGACCCCTCTTGTAGCTTAGTATTTAGGTCTGTGTGATTTTTTGGTGAAAAGAATCCTGAGCCATATCAGTAGTCTCGGGCTGTTTAAAGGCACAGTTTCCACTACTGCAACTCCCTAAAAGATTTATTAGTTTCTGCCTGAGCAGTCGGCCAGGAGCCTGTCTAATCTTCTTTCGAGAAGACATAAGACTAAATGCCCTACTTTTCTATGCAGAAATAGTAAACTCTACTGTTGGATTCTTCCATCTGTGACTGTACTGTACTTAACACCTGGTGTCATTTTCTGCCTACGGATGCTAGTTGTACGCCTTATGTCTAGGGGCATTTATTGCTGGTTGTCACTGTGATATGTCGGGGTTGTCTTGTTGTGTTCGTCTTTCTTGCGTCTTGTTCTAGGCCGGGTTACTAGTTTCTGCCTGAGCAGTCGGCCAGGAGCCTATCTAATCTTTCTTTCGAGAAGACATAAGACTAAAAGCCCTGCTTTCCTGTGCAGAAATAGTAACCCTAACACCATGGATTCTTCCCTCTGTGTTCTTACCGTGCATCCCCAGTATGTCTTAATGTTATGTTGTGCGCCTTATGCCTATGGTCGTATATTGTTGCAGTTACTCGTTGTGTGCCTTCAGTCTTCTTGTGATGAACATCGTGGTTGCATCTTGTTGGTTGTCGAATGGCGACGTAGAGTCAAGTGTGTTTGTTACTTCTACACGCGTGCACATACCTTAATCAAAAAAAAATTGCACCTGTCTTCAAAGTTGTTGTCGTAATGAGGAGGGCGTTACACATTACTAGGTCTAATAACAACTTCTTCCTTCACCGAGCCTACTCACTACTTCTATCTTTATGAGGTCTGACCAAAATTTGAATTTCCAAATGGAAACTTTCCCAAAGCTTGTTGTTTTGGGTCTCTTCCTAGGAACAAACTTGTACAACATGTCGTATATCCATTTTTTCAAATATGATTCTGAAATTTATAACTAAGGTACTTTTGTACGCCTGCTATGTTCTATGAAATTTTCACAGTCTAAAGAGTCCTAGAAAAGAAGTTATAGTGAAAATGAAAAACTGACATGATTGAAATTGATCTTAGGACCATTCAAAAACCATAACGTCCAAAGAAAATATCTCAGAAAGTAAAGAGAACCAACATCTAAAATTTTTACCTGAGGCACTTATGTATCTCTTCTTTGTTCTGTAAATATTTACAATGGAAAGAGTCTCAGAAAATAAATTATAGTGAAAATTCAAAACTAACCTTCTTGAAACTGATTTTAGGAGCATTTAGGAACCCTAACTTCCACATAGAATATCTCTGAAAGTACAACAAACCAACATATGTACTTTTTACCTGAGGTACTTATGTGTGTTTCCTCTATTATATAAAAATTGCATATTATGAAGAGTCCCAAAAAATAATTTATAGTGAAAATGACAAACTGACATGTTTGAAACTGATTTCAAGAGCATTCAGGAACCCTAACTTCCATAGGGAATATCTCTCAAATTATAATGAAACAACATATACAATTTTTACCAGAAATAAACTAAGATCTCTCCTCCATATATAAAAATTTTGAAGGTATGAGACATATCAAAAAATAAAGTATAACAAAATTTCCAAGATGAAATATTTGAAATTGATTTCAGGAGCATTTAGGAACCCTAACTTCCACAAGGAATTTCTCCAAAATTATAGTGAAATACCATATGCAATTTTTACTGAACATACACCAATATATCTCCTCTAGACAATAAACATTTCAAGCTCTAAAATGTCCCAGAACATAAGTTATCACGAAAATTCCAAGATGACTTTAAATTGATTTCACATCTCTTCCCTTTTGGAATGATATTCAATCTTTGCTCATCTGTTTTCACATGCCTTCTCTCTCTCAATACTTTCTCTTTTTATACTTTTTCATAACCATTCATGAAGGGACATGTCCATTTATTAAATAATTAATTCCCAATACCATGGGAAAATATCCCAAACCCATAGGTTTGAAACCACCATTTCACTTTTTTCTTTTTCGCATCCACCCCATTTTAAATATACTTGTAAACCTATATATATATATATATCTTGGAAATGTTGTGTGTATTTTAATGTCATAAATAATTTGACATAAATGAAAATAATTCCAACAATCTCCCCCTTTTTCATTGATGGAAAACTTGCAACGAAACACATAGTCTACCAAGGATATAAAGAATTCTACCCATATCTACAACTCTTCCTTGTCGACAACTCTTTGATGAATAGAAAGAATTATCCCCATGTATGCAACACTCCCCCTTTGACATTGATGGCAAAGATATTCTCCCCCTAAAATTGTGCTTCTCCCTAATCACTTAGTGTCTTGATGAGATGGATATTACTCCCAATTTCATGTCCTTTAATTTTTTCTCATAATTTTTTTTTCTCAAACACAATAAATCAACACTCCTAAAGAATTCTAAACTCTATCACCAACAATGCAATATAATCAATCTATGTCAATCCAGAAAATATATGTATCCAAAATAAGTAGTAGTACATCTCCAACAATAGTTGAACATGGTTCAGTTGGTCTCAGCAAATCCAAGTTGATTGAACAAGAAATAGTCGAGTCAACAAGAAGACATCAATTGGGTTAGAATATCAACAAATTAAAGTATTCCCCCCCTTGAGGTATCAATAAGTAGCAGAAATATTTATTGTCAAAAATTCCATTCGATAGAAAACCCATTAAAAAATCAATAGTCGAATACTCAATAGAAACTCCAATCGACTGTCACGTTGGGTCGATCCTTGATCGACCACATCCAAGAAAATTATCAGTTAGTAAGAGGATCATTGCATGACTCTACATGTGATGATACACAATGATATGAAGTCATCAAATATTTGTTCAAATGATTCCACAACCATCCATTAATCCAACCACAATCTATCCTGGCAGTCGATATTGGTTCACAATTATGTCTTTCACATCTCTTTTACAAAGATCCAAAAGCATGAATAACACTCCTTCTACTTTTATGGTGATGATAATTATAGGGCACATATTTTGTGTTGTATGACCAGAGAAAGTAGACTCAGGGTCAAGTTCACTTATATGAGTAGAAAAACATGACATATCAGTAAGAATGTCATATGTAATATCATGCTCAAATGTTGGCATGTGAGGAACACGCAACTCATCAATTTGTTAAGCACAATCAATAATAGGTTGTTCTTCTATAAAACCAATATGAACTCCTCCTACAACAAACAAAAATTCTTTAGTTGTAGCAAGGCCAGGCGTAGGTAGGGAGGAAACAACAACATCATATCCAAGACCAGTTTTAATCAATGGATACCTTTTACAATTTATGATATTGTCAAAGGTTTCCATACTCTTTTCAAGCTTCAAGATTCTATTCAAATTAATAGTTGTTTTCTCCAGTTCCTTTCTTAAGAGTTTTTTTTTAGATTCTATCTCTTTGAAGTTTTCTTCCTTTTTATTCAGTTGGATTCTCACCACTTCTTCCATCCTTCTTGCTTCTTCTAATTGAACCTTTAGGTTCATGATAGTCCTTTCTTTTTCTTCAAGGATTTATTATATTTTGGATTTTGAATCATGACCCTCTTCTTCATATTTATTCAACTTATCTTTTTGTTTCAAAATATTTTTCATAAGATTCTTTATTTTGTCTTAAGGCACACATGATTTCTTCTTCAAGATCCACTTTCCCATTTGTTTCAACATTTTCCTCTTCTTCTGAAACCATTGTTTCTTTCCCTTTTTCTTCATCAATATTTGTTTTTATTTCCATTAGGATATTTTCTTCTCTATCACTATCGAAATTTATTTCACTGCTTTCTTTAGACAAGTCACTAACCGCTTTTGAGAAGAGAATATTTTATGGTTATAAGAGTTATTCTTATTTTCATGCTTGTTATATTTGTGGTTATTTTTGTGTTGATGATGTTTTCTCCCTTTCTTTTCATTATGGTATTCTTCATCATCAATATTTTCATCCTTTACATACAGACACTTATCAACAAAATGTCTTAATTCTCCACAATTAAATCATTTAAAAGGCAACTTACCTTTGTACTTTTATATCCCTTTTTGCGTTTTCTCACAAAATGTGCTTCATCTACATATAATTCATTGTTGAAGTTATCACTTGATTTGTGCTCTCTGTTCTTTGTCTTCTTTGAGGATTTGAAGGATTCTTCTTTCTTTGATGGATTTTATTTAGCTGTCCTCATTTCATATGCCATGAGGATCCCATGCAATTTGTTGGACAAACCTACCACACTTAGAGGGGGGGTGAATGAGTGTGGGCCTCTTTATCCAAAACTTCCCTCTTACACAAAACTCATTAGTTAGCATTCAACATTTTACTCATTACTCATTGTTTTCATTTATAACCAGATAGATGTGAACACATATCAACAACATATATCATAAATATATCATCAACAAGTCATCACCACAAGGAACACAAAGAACGCAAGATGTATGTACAATTTTCTTTTTATTACGGACTACAATCCTTGGGGTTTTTCAGCAACAACTGAATAGAGTACAACTCTACAAGAGAACCATCTCTATCATGCAAGATTCAACTTACACACTCAGCACCAAATGAGATGAGGAAACAATCCTCAATAGATATCAATCTGCAATAGGTGTGTGACCTGTCAGTAGTGCAGCCCGTGTGTGTATGCACCCTGGCTCATTAAAACCCACATATGTATGCGGCCAGGGTATACAACAGCCTACGTATACCTTCTGAGATATTAGGGTTTATACTTCAATATTAACTTAGATCCTCTACAACCAATTCATCATTCTCTTCTATCTCTCACTTTCCAAACTTACCACCAGCCAGTCAAAACACATTCAATCTCTCCAATAGATTACTCATTCTCCACAACCAATCAATATGAATGCTAACTCAATCATGTATAAGCAACTAGTATACCATAACAATCATATCACAATTGAATCACAAGAGTACTGCACACTCCATTAACCAAAATAAACCACATCACAACATCCATACCAAGAATTCCCTAAGCATTCACAACACAACAAGAAATACTATCCATCAAGACAATAATGTAACCATACCAGTGTCTCAATGACAGATCTAAGCCCATAGAATGCAGATCTGGAACCTGCTTCAGTATTCAATAGCTTGTCATCATCTCAACCACAAATCTCTGTGTTTTATTCACTATGCGCTCCCTTTACACAGACAGCCCGTGTATTGTACGCACCTTATACACATACATCTCGCGTATACACACCCTATACATAGACAACCCACGTATGCACCAGAAAATAGTTTTTCTGTAATTTTGAGAATTTCACCGTCATGATCTCAGACTTGCCAAAAATTCAATGCGTCCATGAGATCCTCCCTCTCAGAATAGATCTTCAATCATTCTCAAGATATCCACACCAAAAATTCTCTCACAAGAAGCTCTCCATTGATCCATAAAAAGAATATATTGCAAGTGACCATTGCTATCTTATTTATACTTTCATCCTCTAGGTCACTTAACCCATTTCTAGGTCACTTAACCTATTTTCCTTATTTTTAGGGTTAACCACTTTCCATAAATATAAATTTCTCCAATATGTTATTATTTAAATACTTCTTCTTGATTTTGTCATCTCACTTTATTATTTAAATAATCTTTCTTGATTTTTTCACTTCTCTTTATTATTTAAATAATCCACCTTGACTTTGTCACTTTACTTTATCATTTAAATAATGATTTCTTCTTTTCAAGCACTTTTACTTTTTTGACCTTGTGGGCTTCAAGCCAACATGTGAGGGTCCTCCAACTTCATAAGGCCATAACTCTCAAACCGTGAGGAGTTATGTGGTGTTCCACATACCACCTGAAATGGCATGACAAGAACTATCCATCTAGGATAGTTTCACCAAAAAATTCATTAATCTTAATCTCATTATTCCACATACAATCATGGGTCCTCCAACCATTCTTCTAGGATAACTCAATCTGCAAAGCGTCTTCCCATGAGGGATTTCACCATAAGGGGACCACTTTGGAGTTCATACATTTGTGCACCTTATCAATCATATTAATACAATAATGAGTCATATATACATTTTTTCAACAATGCATCATATACCAATGAAACCACATCGATCCATCTTCATGATGTATCAATGACAACTCGTTGATCCATATTCATCATATCAATGAAAACTCATTGATCCATATTCATCTATGCATTCTCATCAAGAACAATACATATTACATTACATCAATCATCAATCAGTCAATCCTTTTTCATCAATCAATCACTTGACATCAATTAATGACATCAATCAAATAAACCATTGGCATCAATGACAACCTGATCCAACACAATTAATCCATTTTTAATGAATCAAGATCCTTTATTTCTTTAATTCCGGAAACTTTGGCATCAAATATTAAGGGGAGTGAACTTAACACCTTTTATACAATCACTATATATTCAACCTTTTCACCAAGTCCTTTGATGGTGTTGACAATTTCATCCACACGAAGGAGATAGGATGCAACAGTTTCTTCGTCTTTCATTTCCAGAATCTTGAACTATCTTCTATGAGTTTGTAGCTTTTCCTTATTAACCTTTTCATCACCTTCATATATATTTTGAAGCTTGTTCCAATTTTCTTTTGTCAATTCACAATGCATAACCTTGACAAACTCGGATTCATATAGACCACACAAGATGGAATTCATCTATTTTGCATTATTTTCATCAGGCTTCTTCTTGGCCGCACCTGTTGGTGGATTGGTTGGGGTTGTATAACCCATCATGAATGATTTCCAAATATCGAAACCAAGAGTCATTAAATAAGTTCATATTCTTATGCTCCATAATACATAGTTAGTTTTGTCAAACAATGGATCTCTATTTGTGGAGAAAATGCCTTGACCATCCATGTGTACTCCAGAGATATACCTTCCAGTGGTTATACTATTCCCAAAAGAACTCACTCTAATATAAATTTTGAGCACACACTTATACTAAGAAAGGGGGTGAATTACTATAAGAAATTTGTTTACTTTTTCAAACATTCAACGGCCATAAGAAAACAATCACACATGAGATCTATTATTTTCATAACATGGAACACAAGATTTACGTGGAAACACTTTCAAGAGAAAACTACAAAAAATGTATTTATAACTCTCTGTAGGTGCCAACCTACTATTACAAATATTTGTAGGCAACAACCTACCGCAGACACCAATCCCCACTGGTACAAATACTAGTAGTCACCAACCTACTCTTACATATATTTGTAGACACCAATCTACTAGAGACACCAATCCCCATCGTTAAGCATCAACTTAGAAAGAGACACCAATATCTTACAGATATTTATAGACACAAATCTACTGGAGACACCAATCCCCACCACTAAGAACAAACTTAGCAAGAGACATCAATCTCTTACAAGTATTTGTATACACCAATCTATTAGAGACATCAATCCCCACTACTAAGAACCAACTTAGCAAGAGAAACCAATATTTGAGTTGTAACAATTTTCACAAAGTATTCTTGTTATTTCTTCCTTCACCTGGTCTGCTCGTTGCTTCTACCTTTACTAGGTATACTCACTTCTTCTTCCTTCATGAGGTCTACTCACTACTTCTACCTTTACCAATTCTGACCAAAATTTGAATCTCCATGTATCCAATTTTGCAAACAGGATTCAATTATTTTTACCTAAGGTACTTATGTATGTCTCATTTGTTATCTAAAATTATCACAATATGAAGAGTCCCAAAAACAAAGTTATAGTGAAAATTCCAAAATGACTTGTTTAAAACTGACATCAGGGCCATTCAGAAACCCTACCTTCCACAGAGCATATCACATAAATTAAAATGAGACAACATATAAAATGTTTAGTTGATTTACTTTCATATGTCTCCTCTTTTCCATAAAAATTTCATAGTCTGAAGAGTCCTATAAAACAAGTTATAGTGAAAATGACAAATTGACCTATTTGAAATTTATTTTAGGAGGATTCAGGAACCTTAACATCCACATAGCATATCTCAGAAAGTGCATCGAGCCAACATATACAATTTTTACCTGAGGTACTTTTTTATATATCCTATTGTTGGAGAAGGCATGTTTGGAGAATAGCGCAACAAGAAAGGAAGAACATCACACCACATTTTGAGGAAAACCAACGCGCGCTGCATGATTTGCGTAAATTTGATGTAAATGTGGACAAATCTATCCTATTTAGGGTTATGGTTTTTGGATGTATTGTAAGGGTTTCTAACCCATTTTTGTAATATAAATAAGAGGTATGAGGGAGATTAGAAGATCATCGAGAATCAATCAGTATCATAGGAATCTATTGTTTCGTAGTAGTATCTTCTCTATTTTGGAGAACCTGTTTTGGAGTCTTTATGAGTTTGAGTCTGTTTTGAGAGTTGTAGAGCTCAGATGAGTTGTTTTGAGTCTGTTTCACAAGTTGTGGAGCTTGGTGTGATCCTGGTCCGCCTCACTACTCTTTACTATGATGTAATGCATGCAACGCCTTTTGATGAATAAGAAAAGAAGAAAAAGATATTTGTGGACGTAGCCCCAGGGGGGTGAACCAAGGTAAAACCATGTGTGCAATATGTTTCAATGTGTTACTATTTTTGTAGTTATCATTGAATGGTTAAATAGACAATTTATTTACAGCGTGCAATAGATTAATTATGAAAATGAATAAATAAATGAATGGATTTGATGAATAGTATAATAGAATTCATGGTTAAGTAGAAGTAAGAAATAAAATCCCCTAATCCCTTCCATCACTGCAGACATTTGTGTCCTGCAGTCCCCCATAAAGCATCTCAGGTGAGACTATGTTGTGCACTCTTTGCACAGTGTATCCTTATGGTTTACCATAAGGGTCAATGGTGATAAGGGTTTTGTTGGAGAATTAAGGTAGAACCTTGGTTAGCCCACAAGTCCAACAAATGGTTCCATTTCCATCTAGAACTTGGAAGGAGAGCTAGGAAGGGGTTCAATAAAGAAGATGTAGTGGTAGAAATGGATGTTCATTCCATGGAATCCTACGAAACAAGAGATTGAAATACGGTTAGAGACAAAGTAGTTGGAGTTCGTGTAGAAAGACAATAATGGTTCTAGGTATACACCATGCTAGTACTTATAGAGATATGTGTTTATTGATTTGCATGAAGCATATTTTTGTTTCTTTCCATGATTATTAAAGGAGTGGTTGTTAAGGTTGAAGGATACCCATCCCACTAACTGGATTAGACTAGTAGTGTGTGATGGGTGTTCTATATGCACTAAATCCCTCAATTAAATTGTCAACCCAAGGTAAGTAAACTTAGAGTTGTAGCACTGTATGTGCCAAGGCAGAAAAGCTAGATGAAGTATTGTCTATCTAAGGGGATGGTTTGTCTGAGGATTAATCTACTTAAGAAAAGACTATCAATTAGAAAATCCTATTAAATAACTTGAACTATTTACCCTAAACAACTTTAAACAATGGATCGGTGGATTATTCCTAAAGAAGAAAATCAAACCCTACTTTGAACAAGTTAACCTATTCAATCTAATGAGAAACAACAAGTAAATTAATTTGATCTTTTATCTTTAAGCAAATAAGAAATCAAACAACTAACCTTTCAAAACTTATTCAACAAGTAAACTCATCAAAAACTCTTCAACAAGTAAACTCATCAAAACTATTCAACAAGTAAACTATATTCTTAAAACAAAACTCATAATCTTTTCTAATTTGCAAAGGAGAAATCTTAACCTACTTAATCAAAAGCATCATGACTGTATTCAGACATTAATCAAAATTATTCTTACTTTGCAATAACAAGAAACTCAAAGATGATGATTATGTCTTCGGTGCCTAATAACATCATGATGGCATATGACGATTAGTGATAATTCAAGAGGAATTAATTCAATGTTGACTTCTATGGAGAAATGAAAAGTATGAATCAAGCAATCTAACGAAAGTTTTTCCATCATAGAAGAGACATTAAACATCTTGAAAATCCATGTGATCTCTCAATTTCATGCATCAATCTTTGATGATAAGAAAATACTCTTATACAAGACACCATCTAAGTTAGTATCTTGCAAGCCAGTCACTAAGAAATAAAAGACACAGAATAATAAATAATTGTCTCATACAAGCAACCTGCAAAAAGATAAATTAAACAATTAAATGAGGAACAACAAATACAGTATTAAAATTACAAAATACATATAACAACAAAATAGAATGAATTATAACTACACAGCTAAAATACATGATCTATCTATCTAATTATTCACCCAGACCACTGGTTGGCCCCCCAATAGGTCATGGCTACTCCTCAACAGCAAATCACAAGCTCAAATCAACACGGTTCTGTCATTACTTAAAAAACCCAGTCTAAACATAAGTTTGCAAAGATGTCTCAATTATACAACGAAATGTATTCTAAAATTTTTTTCCTATGGTCTAGCCACTACTGGTGGTATTTATAATGATTACAGTTCGAGAGGTCGACCATTGGAAGGGTTGACCTCCTCTAAAAATGGTAAATCTCATTAAATGCGCTCTAACAGTCTTTGGCTTCTAGAAACTAAATGAGCCACTGAATGATTAGTATAACTGCCTAATTTGAGATGTCAAGGTCTCAGTAGTTGGAGGCCATGAGGGGGCACAAAACCCAGGTTGTCGATTCTCCTAGAACGGGACGCCAATACTCCAACCGCCAACTCGCTTGCACTCCAATTGTTGGATTGCATGTCAGATGAAGTGTTAGATGAAGCAACATATCAGGTGTTGGATGAAGTGTCAAACGAGCTACCATATGGAAAATTGGATTGTGGATTCACCCTGACACACAGATCACACATTAGATCCTCATAATCATCAAATTAAACTGAATCTAACTCAAAACCATTGAAAAACATCAATTTCACATACATGTTATAAAGCCATGATGAATTGATACAAAATCCTTCAAAAAATTCTTCAAAATGATTACTAACACATATAATACCGGTGCAAAAAGGATTCAATCGTCACCACAAAACAATCAAAACATGATCCCAATATTACCCCAACGCCTAAGGATTTGTAGGTCCCACTGCAAATAAAAATGAATTACCAAATATGACTAGACTTGTCGAGAAGGGGATGGATTAGCTTTAGAAGCTTCTTGCCCTGAAGACTTTGTCTTGGCCCTCTTGTGATGTTTCAATTGTGCATGGAGGATATGATTGTCATTGGTCATTTGATCAACCAATCATTGGAGGGAATTCACTTTTTCTTGTAATATTTCATTATCATGGTGGAGATGCTTATCCATGGTCTTTCTCTCCTCCAATTGTTGCAGCAACTGGACATTTTCTTGTTGTAATTTATCAATGACGAGAGTATGATCAGATATCTCAGAGGAGGGCTTGGATCCCTTGATGGATGTAGAGAGTCTATCGGCTTTGGGATCTGGTGTAGGCATTTGTGAGGTAGGATTAATAGAGGGTTTATGAGAGGGAATGGGTTCATATTTTACTTCTCTATCAGGCTCCAACTCTTCTGCAGAAACTTCCCTAAGTCTTTTATGGGGGCTTTTGATATTGAAATATACTTGGGAAGTCTTTTTGAATTGCATATTGTAACTTCTTGGGTTGAGGATCAATAGATGTTGAGGGCATTGGAGAATTATCAATAGGATTTTTAGTCTTCTTGCTCGATGAGGCTGCAGGGGTATCAACAAGTTTCTTGGTATTTTGTTCCGGTAGAGGGATAGCTTGAGTAGGAGGGTTTGGAGTCTTTGGATAATGGGGTTTGGATGGAATAACATTCCCTAGATCAAGTCTTTTCTTATTGGTCTTGATTATGAGATGGGGGTTTGAAAATTGATAGATGAATTCATCCCATGTCTTCCCCTGTTTTTCCAACTCGACTATGACAAGCAATTTGATGAGGTCATGGTGGAATATATTTTTATGAGGATTTGACACATTCTTTTGTAATTGGGAAGAAATATTCTCAAGACTTTTCAAGAAGTAAAAAGGAAAATTCAATGGCTTGTTAAATTGGAAATTAGCTAACAAACGAAAATGGAAAGCTTTAAAAACAAAATATCTACCTTCACAAGTGATAATTCTAGTGATGAAAATTAGGGGGTTAATCAACTCATCTTTAATCCACTCTTTGGAGTACCCCTTAGCTCCAGAAACATTATGAAACTCAGGCTTAAAAACTCTATTGTAGCTTGACCGTGGAAATTGGTGGTTCTTAAACCAACGATCTCTAACCCTTGGAAGCTTCATGGTTGAGGAAATTGACTCCTTAGAGACCAAGAAGTCCAAAGACCCCACATGCGCCATCCTTCCATCGAAATTGAGGGAGAATTGCAAAGAAACACCATCATTGTGGCCCTGCAGACAGGCCAGGAATGGTCCCCACCCTGCACGAAGGAAGACCTCCCTACACTCTACGAATTCGGGGATGGCCAAGAGGTTGACATAGGAGGAAGGATCGTATCAATTGGGCATGGTTACCATGTAGAGAATGAGAAGAGGAGAAGAATTGGACAGAGGAGAAAATTTGGGCAGAGGATGAGCGCAAATAGGTAGAGGATGAGCACAACACAACGATCATGCATGAGTGAAATAAAAATTGGAACTAACCCTCTGATTTTGAGTGTGCTCAAGGTGGAAATGGTTGAATTCGTTGATGAATTCATCACACATGAGTTTCCATGTGTGACTATGAATACGTTAATTTTGAATTTGAAGGGTGTCCTTTGGAGGAAATCGTAATGATGAGAGAATTATATCAATGTCCAAGTCTTCGACTTGGACATTTGATCATAAATATGTATTTAGAGATTGTATCATTTAACTATCAAATTCCATTTAATCCATCTCATCATAGAACTGAACAATCAGATTAATTCAAATGATTCCTAGTTACCTACAATCATGGTCACTTACTATGTTTGTGTACCTCATCTGATCCTTCATATGGCACGTCATCCAGTCGTCCACATGACACTCCATACGACACTCCATATGGTACTCCTGTGCAAAATGGAATTTGTTTATCATGTAATGGATGTTTTATCCATAGCACTCAGTCTTAAACACTTTTGACAGTCATAATGAACAGGAGCAGAGACAGGATAAGAGTGTTCCACTGTTACTTGCTTTGTCATTGTGATCACACATTATAACAATATGTTCCTCTATCTCAAGGCATGTAATCACAAGTCTGTAATGAACAGTCTATAAAAAACCCAATTAAGTGGTCTATCGAAGAAATATACAGCAGGTTTATAACACACACTGAGTTTAACATTTCAATAAAAAATAACTGTTGATATAATAGCCCATATCATGAAAATAATATACAGAAATTTTTACAAAGATTATACTTCTTATTCTCATGGATTATAGATAGGAAGTATTTTCATTTGTCAGCTCATGAAACCCCTCCCCCACTCCTAAGTATTGTGACACCTCACAATAAAAAATATAGGAAACTAGTCAATTCTCCCAATAGCCAAGATTTACAGCTTGTTAAGTGTAGAGATCAATTTCACATATTGGTCTGACGAGACAATTATATTATGGCCCCATCTATAGGATAGAACATCCTTCATATAGTTAATAAGAGATAGGAAAGAGAGTTTTAAGATAGTCTCAAATTTAGTTCCCAATGGAAGATTTATGGACTTCATTAACCTTAGCTTAATCATACATACTTCTTGTCAGCTTTGTCTACAAGTAATGTCATACATCAAGACAAGTTTAATATTTAGGAATGTCTTATTATTTTTTTTGTGAGATTATCATCCTCACTAGGTAGAATTCTTGCTCTCAGTAATATTGTTCAGTACTCTGGCGGTTTACCTAGTCATACCATAGGTCGGTACATGTTTCCAGAAGACCTGTTCAATATCCCGACGGGTTATCCTCTTACACCCTCAAAGACTGGCCCACTGTCTTTTAAGATTTTTATACAAAGATTGTTCTGTGCAAGAAGATGGGGGGACAACTTCTGGAAAAAAAAACAATTATTCTCTTTTTTTAAGATTGGGATGGTATTTATGTTAGAGGATGGCTCTCCTTTATGTATTCCTTAGAGATTTTCCTGATGTAAGGGGTACTTAAGTGGATGTATCCTATATAAATATATGATATAATCAATCATTTTTAGTGTGTAGTGGATGGTACCATTGGGAAAGAATAGAAAGGTATCTTTAGGCTCAACTCACTTTCTTCTTTTTTTCTTTTATTTTTTTAAGTTATTGTGATGTTTCCATGGCTAACCACTAATCAGACCTCCTTTTTACTCTTTAATAAAGATACTTTACTTACTTACTCATAGTTCTTGGGGAAACTGTACGAGTAACCTCTAAGTTTGTTGGTTAAGGTATCACTTCTTTATATCCTCTAGTGGTGAAGGTTTAAGAGAAACTACCATTAAATATGCCTTGAGAAAAAGAAGATGGAAATCTTTGCAAAAATGTGGCTAATTATTGCAAGTCATTATTCAATTGATGCTTAGAAGACAACAAGGTTTAAATATACCAATATTTTTAAGGAAAATACTTCCCTTTATGTCTCCTTTAAATTGTCTACTCCTGGTGAAATAAATACCTGTAGAAATATCTAGAATTTTCTATCAACATACTTCAATTTGTTTTTACATATGTACGATAGAAAAATCAGAAAAACATTCAAGAACAAGGGGGAACTTCCCCATCTACTATGGCCAATGCCTTGTCAGTTGACATGACCTGTAGAAAATCTTATTTGGAAATGGTTATGTGATAAAGCTTGAGTCAGTGTCCATTTACTGCGAAGGAGACTTGTCCATCGTCAATTGTTTTAATTTTCACAGCCCCATTGTCATACATGGTGACTACCTCATAAGGACCCAACCACCGAGTGGTAAGTTTTCCTTTGAAATTTTTAAATTGGGAGTCAAACAAAAAATCCCAATCACCAGGTTGGAAGTGTTTATTCTTAATAAACTTTTCATGGCACTTGCTCCCCTGGTTTTGGACTAATATTGTTCATTGGATAGCATCTTTCATGATCTCATCCAACTCATTTAATTGTAGGGATCATTTTTTCTAAGCCTCATCTAAGTTAATCCCAATTATGCGGCAATGCGGAAGGTCCTTACTTGGAATTCTATTGGTAGAAGTACTTGTTTCCCATACACTAGCTCATAAGGGGTATGCCCAGTGGTGTTTCTCCAGGTGGTCCGATATGCCCACAAATCCTCTGGAAGCCTATCAGCCCAATCCTGATGATGTAATTAAACAGTCTTGGTTAAGATATCTTCTAGAACTTTGTTTATGGACTCTACCTAACCATTAGCTTGTGGGTGATATGGAGAAGACTTGCAGTGTTTGATCCCATACTTCTCCATTAGTTCTCTCATTAGCTTGGAAGTGAATTGAGTGTCGTGGTCTATAACAATTTCAAAAGGAACACCAAAGTAGGTAAAGATGTCTTCATAAATGAATTCAACAATGGATTTTTCGGTACCTTAAATAGGGATTTTTCTTCTACCCACTTGGTGACATAATCTGTACAAACCAAAATATAGTTTTTCTTAAATGACATGGGTGAAATTGGTCCTACAAAGTCAAGGGCCCATTTCTCGAAAGGATCTATCATAACTTGGGCATGCAAGGGCATTTTTTCAGCTGACATGGGTCTTCTTATCCTTTGATAACTATCACAACTCCTCACATACTTGGCAACATCCTTAAAAATGCTAGGCCAATATTAACCTGAATGTAACACCTTATATGTTGTACATTTGTCAGAAAAATGTCCACCACATGGTCCATCATGACAACTTCGTAGGATTTATGGTATCTCATCTTCTCAGACACATCTACAAATAATCAAGTCTGGACTAGTACAAAAAAGTTCATGGCCAACCCAAGAGTAATTGGCACTTTGCGTAATAATTCTACGCTTTTCATGAGGTGACAAATGAGATGGTAACTTCCTAGTAGCCAAATAGTTTTCCATATTTGCAAACCATGGGGTATTTATAGAAAGGGAAAAAAGGTGCTCGTCTAGGAAACTATCATCAATGGGAATATCATCATCCTCACTTTTTATGCGTGAAAGAAAATCAGCTATCAAATTATCCTTTCTAGGTCATTCAAGGACAGTGATATTGAACTCTTGCAATAACAGGATCCATCTAGTCACTCGGCCATTAGTAATGGGTTTATTCATGAGAAATCTAATGGTAGAGTGATCTGTATGTACAAATAAGTTGTAACCTGTGATGTAGTGGAAAAAATTTTAATAGCATGAACTACTGCCAAGAATTCATTTTGGGTAACTATATAGTTTAACTCAGCAGGGGACAAGTTCTTTCTCACAAAATAAATGGCATAGGACTGATGGTCTTCTTTCTTCCCTAATACTCCTCCTATTGCAGTATCGGAGGCATCAGTGGATATGTGAAATGGAAAAGCCCAATTGGCCCTCCTAAGAACTGGTGTCACAAACAACTTATCTTTCATAGTTTCAAAGGTGGTTTGACACTGCTCAATCCAAAGAAAATCAACATCATTTATTAACAATCCAAACATGGGTGCAACAATCTTTGTGAAATTTTCAATAAATCGTCGGTAGTATCCGACATGCCCAAGAAATCTTCTCACATATTTTTTATTCTTGGGGGGTGGAATTCTGATGATGATCTCAATCTTAGCAGGATCGACCTTAATCCCTTCAGATGAAATGTGATGTCCTAGAACCACTCCTTCAATCAACAACATTTTACATTTTTCATGACTTAAGGATATGTTCATTTCTTGGCATATGATAAGGAATTTTTCTAAGTTATCTAAGACTTCCTGGTAATTATTTCCATATACTGTAAATTCATCCATGTATACCTCCACACAATCATTAATAATATCAACAAATATCCCTAGTACTGCTCATTGAAACATGGCAAGATAATTACACAATCCAAATGGTAAGACCCTATAGGCATATGTTCCCCAAGGACAAGTGAAGATAGTCTTGTCCTGATCCTCGGGTGCTATGAGAATTTGATTGTACTTGCTATATCCATCTAAAAAGGAGAAATATTTCTTTCCTGATAGGGTATCCAAGACTTGGCCAAGAGGGAAATAATCCTTCAGAGTGGCCTTGTTAAGCTCCCAGAAATAAACACAAATTCTCCATTTCCCGGTTACTTTATTTGGAACCACACAAGCAGGGATACCCATTTACTGTCGGAGATGGGATAAAAAAATATGACATTTAATATTTTTTGTATCTCCTCTTTTACTATATCCTTGAGTGTCGAGTTCATCCTTCTTTGGGGTTGCCTAACAAGTGTTACTTCCCCCTGGGTATATATGTCATGGGTGCATGTTTCAGGGTGTATACCCTTCATGTCAATGTATTCCTAGGAGAATGACCCTGATTGTTCTTTAAGGACACTTACTAACTACTTTTGTTGGTCTGCATCTAGTCAGGAATTTATATGTAGGAATTTTCCCGAACTAATCTCGTAGGGCATGGTGTAAGATGTGGTAGACTCGTCTATCTCTAAGATAAAGGATGTCGAAGACAAAATAGATGGGTCCAACTATTCCTGAAATTCTTCCCCAAACATGTACTCAAATTAGGGAAACGATTGTGGAAAATCAACACACATGATAGCAGAAATAAACTAGTTTAGCACATTTTATGTTGTGTTCTCCTGAAGTGCCCAGGAATGATCACTTGGAAACATGGGCTATTCTCAGTCCTCATTCTTGTATGGAAATTCAAGCTACCATATATTATCCAGGATAGGTTGAGCTGGTGGATATATGGTGAGCTTCTGGATAGAGAGTCCATTTAATATGGTCATTTCTCCCTCTCTATAACCAATAAATTCATTGGTTGTGGCTAACCAAGGTCTTCCCAAAATAACGGGATGCCCTTTGGTAGGATCCTTTGAGTGGATGACAAGAAAGTCTATTGGGTACTCCCATGAGGCTAAAGTAACTATGATATCATCCAAGATTCCTTCAGGTATAACCTTTGTCTTATCTGCTAATTTCAAAATAGTTGAGGTAGGTATAAGAAGAGGTTTTAACAGTAATTCCTCCAAGGTAGTAACAGTCATAACATTGATGGCTTCCCCTAGGTATATGAGAGTGTTTCTGATGGAAGCCTCATTAATGGTTATGGTCACTACGGGGTTTCCCGGGTTCCCATATTTTTCGACCTTAGGTTGCTCTGATATGTACTCAGAAAGTTATCCTATCAAATATATTGTTGGAGGATCCTTTTGCTTCCTTCCTGGATTCTTAATACACAATTCTTTGACCACCTTAGATCGGAATATCCTTAATGTCTTGTAGCAAGGGAATTTTGACACAAATATTCTTCAATTCATTCAAGATGTCAAATTTTGGTTGGGTGGTAGTTTTCTCGATCACTAATCTTTCTGGATAAGGAGGGCCCTCTGTAATTTGTGAAGGTTCATTTTGGGGAAGCTTGGGTTCTTGGTCCTTAGGAATGATAACATCTTCCCACCTAGTGTCATCCATGGGTTGTTTGGGGGTTTCCTCTTCTTATTCTTCCTGAATGACTACTGAAAGCCTCTTCCTATCCAGAACTTTTCCCGACCTTATTTTAATCTCTTGCAATGGAACATGAGAAATAACGTACATCGGGAAGGTTTGCATCTCAACATTGTGAAGAGGTTGAGTGGGATTGTTATTGGGATTGGGAACTGGTTGTGCCGGTAGTAATTCGAATATTGGGGAGATTGTATTCTAGTATTGTTGCAGTTGTTGTGGAATAGGAGTTAAAGGTGGTGGAAAAAAACCTGACAGAAGTTGCAGGATGTTCAGTGGAAACTAAGGGTAAGGATGGTTGGGCATGGGGACAGTTGGAGCTTGAGGATTTCCTTGGTTATGCCCTCCTCTCCATCCTTGAATCCAAGGATGGTGATACTATGTAGACTAGTTTTTCCAACTCGGTGAGTTCCACTGTTGTGGTTGTTGATAATAAGGTGGAACTTGAGGCTGTAGATCTGGTCATGTAGGTTGATTCCTAGGCTGACATGGCCTCCTAGGTGCATAAGAGAACTCCCCAGGATCCCCACTTTTGTAGATGGATAACAAATTGGGCAATTATGGACATTTTTCAGTTGATTGGTCCTCCGTGGAGAAGCCACAAATAGAAATGTTATCTAATGATAATTCCCTTGAGGAATGCTTCCTCCTGCATCTTGGGCAAAATATTCTCATTGCTTCATTTTCCTCCTCCTATTTCTTTCTAATCTTTAGGGTGTCCAACTGGGAACTTATTGTGCTTAAGATATCTGTTTTGAAATTCTCCAAGAGGTTCCCTATCTCTACCCTTGTGATACTGTAAATGTGTTGAACCTACACAGAATAGATCTAGATAAAAAATAATACACACATTTGTAGAGAGAATTGGAAAAGGAAGAAGAAGGAGAGAAAAGAATGGAAGAATTTTCATTAACCATTTTGAAATAATGAATAATTTACACATGATATACTCTGTATAACTAAATTATTTTGACTTGAGGTGAACCAATTCACCGTAGTGGTGGTCTAGAGTGATCTGTACACACACCAACAGTTATCGGAGTGAACTTCCACTATTCGAGTCTCTCAGGCAGTTACGAGAGTGAACTGCCACATAGTTGAGTTAACTAGTCAACTAGTCTTCAGTTAACTGACTGAATAGAAAGTATTAAGGAGTTAAATCAAGGAATCAAGGCTAATGCACCACTCTGGTGATGATACCAAGAAAAGTTCGAATTAGCATGGTGATGATCCCAATGTTGCATGGTGATGATCCCAATGCAACATCTAAACTCAACTCAACTAGTCAAACTGGAGTGTGAACTAAAAGAGAATATTCTCCAGGTGGAATATTCTCTCCTGAAATATAGGAGATTGGATAATGACTAATTATGAATAATAAAAAAATAAAAACCTTAGGAAAAATAAATCCTAGGTGTGTGTGAAGTAACTCCAACACCCCCCCTGAACATCACTATGGTGAAAATAAAGATTGGGTCCCGACAACGAGGCCATGTTAGGTACCCAAGTACAAAAGATACACTGAAAATACAATGAGGAAAGAGGGAAAACCTCATGGGACCCCCCCCCCCCTCAAGGTACAATGTATGTAAAAAAATAAGAACTATATTTGCTAGGCAATCATGTCCTTCACTCCAAGACGACTTCGTAGAGAATGGAATTTCTACTCAGTGAAGGTCTTGGTGAAGATGTCTATTGTTTGCTATGCTGAAGGAAATAACTGTAATTTTATGATCCCCTCATGTACTAAGTCCCATATGTAGTGCATGTGGATCTCGATGTGCTTCGTTCGCTGCCTATGAATTGGATCTCTGCAGAACTTCAGAGTTCTCTGGTTGTCACACCAGATGACAATCAACCGATGAAATTGAATTCTAAACTCAGTGAGAAAATGTTGTAGCCACATATCTTGAATGGTTACGCTAAATACCCCTCTATAATCTACCTCTGCTGAAGATAGATAAATGGCAACTTGCTTCTTGCTCGACCAACAGATAGGCCCAAAACCAAGACTGTTGAGTAACCAGATGTGGACTTGTGATCAATGTTATCGCCAGCCCAGTCGGAATCAGTAAACCCAATGAGATCTAATGTATATTATTCTTCATAATGAATCCCAAAGGTGATGGTGCCCTATAGATATCGAAGGATACACTTTGCAGCTTTCCAATGTAGCTCATGTGACTCCTGCATGAACCTAGAAATTGCACCAACTGCATATGAGAGGTCTGGTTTGGAGTGTGTGAGATACAAAAATCTCCCCACTAACTGTCTATACAATGTGCTATCAACCAGTGGAGTCTCCCTGCCATCCTCAAGTTCGACTCCTGATAGGAAAGGAATCGAAGAAGAATTGTAGTCTGTCATGTGAAATCTCTCAAGGAGATCTCGTGCATACTTAGATTGAGACAGTTTGATGCCTAATGCATCCTAACTAATCTCAAGTCCAAGGAAGAAGTGTAGTGGACCCATGTCCGTCATCAAAAACCTGTCATGAAGAATCCTCTTGACTGCAGCAATCGCTGAAGTCGAGCAATCGGTGATCCACAAATCATCGACATACAGAACTAAAAGTAGAAGTGAATTATCCATTCTGAGCATGTATACATTCGGGTCTGATTTACAACGTACAAAGTTCTGTGATAATAGGTAGGAGTCCATCTTGGCATACCATGCCCTCAGGGCCTGTTTGAGGCCATAAAGTGACTTCTTCAGTCAACAGACCAAATATGAGTCCTGCATAAATCCCTGGGGTTGCTCCACGTAGATATCCTCAGAGAGATCAGCGTGAAAAAATGCATTCTTTATGTCAATCTGATGGAATTCCCATCTCTTGGTTGCCGCAATGGCAAGGTCCAATAGAATGGAATCCATATTCGCTACTGGAGCGAAGGTCTCATCATAGTCAATACCATGAACCTATTGAAATCCTTTGGCGACAAGCCTGTCTTTGATTCTATTGATTTGTCCATCCGCTACGCTCTTGGTTCTATAGACCCATATGGATTTGACAAGTTTCCTCCCAGAAGGAAGGGGAACCAGATCCCAAGTCTAGTTCTTGAGGAGGGAGTTGTACTCCTCCTGCATGGCAGATTCCCAAAAGGGATTTCCAGCAGCCTCGCCATAAGACTGTGGATCTGAAGACTGATCCAAGGAAATATGCCTGGAAGGAAATGCTTCAGTGGAAGTGAGTGTAATAGGAGGCTCCTCGAAATCAAGTCGAGTCCTCCTAGTATCGGCTGGATCACCAACAAGATCCCCTGCATCCTGAAGAGTAGTATGTGCCCACTTGGGCCTCTTCTCTAGCTCTGCAACTGCATCTAGATGCTCTGTCTCTACATATGACTGTACTGACTCTGAATATGAATCTAAATCCTCTGAGTCCTCTGAATCAGAACTCTCATATGAAGAAGATTCGACATGTGCATGCTCATCATCTCAGAAAGGTGGAAGAATGAAGGTGTCTACATGCGGTTGTTGAGGTACATGCGAGACACTTTCCTCGAATTGGACACTATGTGTAATGATGAGACAATATGAGGAAATATCAATAAGTCGATATCCCTTCACATTGTCGGGTATCCAACAAAAATGCACTCAGTGCTCTATGGATCAAGTGCCTTCCTCTTTTTCGAGGGAATCTGGGCCCATACACATGAACCAAAAATGCGAAAGTGGGTCACTTCTGGTTTGAGGCCGCTCCAAGCCTTGTAGGGGGTCTTATCTTTGACAGATCTATGAGGAGATATATTTTGGATGTATGTTTCACAGTTAAGTCCTTCGGCCCATAGTCTCTATGGTAGTGACTTTGCATGTAACATGCAAGATGCCATCTCCTTTAGAGATCGGTTTTTCCGCTCAACAACTCCATTTTGCTACGGAGTGTAGGGAACTGTATGCTGCAACTGAATCCCTGCCTCATGGAAAATATTGTGGATCTCATGATTCACATACTCTCCCCCGTTATCAGTTTGGAGGACTTTGATCTTCTTTACAAACTGTGTCTCAACCAAAGCTTTGAAATCTTTGAGGTGTTGAAAGACATCAGATTTTTGCCTGAGAAAGTAGATCCATGTAAAACATGAGAAATCATCAAAAAAAATGAGAACACACCTCGCTTTGTTGATCGATGGATGAGGAAAAGGACCCATGAGGTCACTTTGGATCAGATCTAAAGGTGTGGAATCTCGCTGAGACTTTCCTTTGTCGAATTTATCTTGAGGGTGTTACCTAAGAACACATCCCTCACATTTTCCCTTGGAGAAATGGATGTTTGGTAGACCATCAACGAATCTTTGCTTGCTAAGTTGTTTCATGTATCTAAAATTCAAATTTCCAAACCTTTCGTGCCATATCCTACTACTTTCATTAGCATGAGTAAGCAGTAAAGCAGAATCAGGTTCAATGAATTCAAAAAATGTATACAATCTAGACTGATGATTTACCTCACCGGTTGCAACCCTAGAGTTGGTTTGCATGTCATAGATGTCCACAGAATTTGGTGTGAATAGAACTCTCTTTCCAGTGCTAGAATTCATCATCTGATACACGGAGAGAAGGTTGAGATAAATCTTGGGAACATGCAACACATTCTTGAAACTTTCGTTGGTGAGTTCAATCCTTCCTTTGCCAGTGAATTCGACAGAAGAGTTGTCCCCCATCAGAATGGGAGGACATTTGCATGCATTCAAATAATAATATACTGCTTCTGAGGCAGACATGTGATGTGATTCTCCTGAATCTACATTCCAAGCATTGGGAGAGGAGTTGATGGCAATCAAGGCATGGCTAGAATTGTCTTTCTTGGAATTCAGATCTTTTGGCTTCTTCTTCTTTGCACCTTCGGGGATGCGATATCCAAGGTTGTTTTTCTGAAGTATTTGAGACATCAGATCTATTTTTTTTGCATGCATGCCGATTTTGAATGGAATAATTTGTGACAGTATGTGCATTTCTCTCCTTTTCTTCCCTTTTCTCCTTTAGATCCAGAGGCATCAGTGAAGGGTTTTGTGTAACCTTCCTTCTTCGTATGTGCATGATATTTCCACTTATATTTATATTTATATTTCTGATATTTTTGGCTGCCATCATGCACAGTGAGTGCATGCACCCTTGGGCCTTTGATTGTGCCCATGTTGATGAGCTTGGTTTTCTCTTGTGTCAGGGATTCGATAAATTCCTCAAGAGAAGGCATCTTCCAGGTGGCTCTAGAGGCGAATCTGATAGTATGGAATGTAGATACAAATACAGAGAATTCAGTACCAAGCTTGGAGAGGATGGTGAGAACCATTTGTTTCTCCTTCGATTTGTCAACCCCGCATGATTTGAGTTGCGACAGTAAATCCTTGAATTTTGTCAAGAAATCTTGACTATTCTTGAAGATTTTTGGATCCAATGTGAGCAGCTCCACCTCCGTCATGTGTCCCCTCATCTCATCCTATTTTCCAAAGAGCCCTTCCAATATGTTCCAAGCTTCATTGGGAGTCTTACAGGAAGATATATGAAAAAGGAGATTGGGAGAAATAAGACTGCAAATTGTTCTGTGTGCCTCATCCATGTGACTTAAGTACTTGAATTTTTCTATGGTTGTTGTCAGTTTTGTATTTATATTCAGGGTTAACCTATACAACCCTCTATATCGGAGATGTATGGATATTTTCTCCTTCCATGCAAAATAGTTTTAAGGTGTAAGAATGAATTCTTTTTGGAATTCCATTTTTTCGTTGTCTTCAATCTTTTGTACCTACAAAATATTTTGGTATATCTTTTGCTTAGCAGTTCATCGGATCTGATAGCATGCAAATGTGTTGAACCTGCACAAAATATATCTAGCTAAACAATAATACACACATTTGCAGAGAGAATTGGAAAAGGAAGAAGAAGGAGAGAAAACCTTAGGAAAAATAAATATAGGAGACTGGATAATGACTAATTATGACTAATAAACAAATAAAAACCTTAGGAAAGATAAATCCTAGGTGTGTGTGAAGTAACTCCAATAGATACCACTTGAACTAACCAATTTTAAGTTTCTACTATAAGGATCCCGAACATTCTTCCCTGTTTTATCTCTACTCCTCGAGTAATTCTTACACATTTCACAGATTTCGGAAAATAGTTTATGGGAGATGTCACCTGATGCCATCAGGTTAAGCATCTCTAGGTATTCTTCTGAAACACATTTAAGGAAAAGATCCCTGAATGCATCATATGGAAGGTCATGGTACTTCGATTTCTGTGAGATATAAGCAAACCATTCCATATAATCCTTGATATTCTAGTCTTCTAATTGTTGGATTTTGAAAATATCATTACGAGAATCCTTGGAATTGCAGTAGTCTTGATATTTCTTAAGAAATGTATCTCTCATAGCTTCCCAAGACCTAATACTAGACTCTCCCAACCCCATGAACCATCTTAGTGAAGATTCCTTGAGGGTGGCATGAAAGAGTTTTAGTTTCTGGGCATCTTTTAAGTAGTTTTAGCTCCTACAAAAGATGTTGAACTCAAATAGGAAGGTATCTGAGTCTTCACTTCTTTTACCATAAAAGGTGAGCAATGTCAAGAGTGGAATTTTTTTCATATTGACATTCTGTGTGGTGTCCAAAATTGGAAACTCCAAGGTGGTTTCGATTTGGTTTCCATCTTCTTCTCCTTCCTCGTGTCTTACATGGTTGTGATCCTCCAGGTCATCCATACTAGTTTGCTTTCCAAAAAGAGAGTACCTATATGGTTTTATCCATGAAGATAACAAGGTATCCCAAGGATATTTTCTAAGAAAGGTATCCCTTTGATGGGAAGGTCTTTCTACTGCTTGGATGTCTGAGACTCTACTCGAGCTAGTTGAAATTATTGGTGCCAAGGTTTATGTTTCAACTTGAGAAACAATTATATTGGTTGAACTAACAAACAAAGTATTCACCTGTTCAGGGTCAATGATGTCTACAAAAATAGGATCTCTTGATGGTGGTAAAAGAAAAAGGTTGTGTTGGTTGGTTCTATAGAAGACTTGAGTGGTCTTGTCTCTTGTCCCACTATTATTGATGCTTCAATTTTCTGTTCTATAGTGCTCCATTTTTTAGTCTCTTCAGATACTTCTTTCACTCTTCAGGTTGATCTAACCCCTACTTTATGATATCAGTCTATGGAGTTTATGAGTGGAGTGTTCCTTTCCCCAAAAAGGTCAAAAGGAACCTTGGTCGAAAACTTTGGTTTGGTTTTAATGTATCTACCCTTTGGGTCCCTAGGTTTGTTCATGAAATAAAAAAAGAAAACTACCATTGGGTTTGGGGGAACCTTCTATAACAGATGTGAAGGTTCTTACCTCTCATCTTAAAGTCCCCCCGCCACAAAACTAATGCTAAGGTTCAGAAATGATCTATCTCCTAACTATTTCCTACCTTAAGACAACTCCCCAACAATGATGCCAAAAATTATGGGTGTTCTATATGCACTAAATCCATCAATTAAATTGTCAACCCAGGGTAAGTAAACTCAGAGTTGTAGCACTGTATGTGCCAAGGCAAAAAATATAGAGGAAGTATTGTCTATCTAAGGGGATGGTTTGTCTGAGGATTAATCCACTTAAGAAAATACTATCAATTATCAAATCTTATTAAAGAACTTGAACTATTTACCCTAAACATCTTTAAGCAATGGATCGAAGGATTATTCCTAAAGAAGAAAATCAAAGTCTGCTTTGAACAAGTTAACCTATTCAATCTAATGAGCAACATCAAGTAAATTACTTTGATCTTTTATCTTTAAGAAAATAAGCAATCAAACAACTAACCTATCAAAACTTATTCAACAAGTAAACTCATCAAAAACTATTCAGCAAGTAAACTCATCAAAACTATTCAGCAAGTAAGATCTATTCTTAAAAAAAAAATCATAATCATTTCTAATCTGCAAAGGAGAAATATTAACCTACTTAATCAAAAGCATCATGACTGTATTCAGCCATAAATCAAAACTATTCTTACTTTGCAATAATAGGAAACTCAATGATGCTGATTATGTCTTCGGTGCCTAATAACATCATGATGGCATTTGATGATTAGTGATAATTCAAGAGGAATTAATTCAATGTTGACTTCTACAGAGAAATGAAAAGTATGAATCAAGCAATCTAATGAAAACGTTTCCATCATAGAAGAGACATTAAACATCCTGAAAATCCATGTGATCTCTCAATTTCATGCATCAATCTTTGATGATAAGAAAACACTCTTATACTTAATTCAAATGCACTCTTATGCTAACTCAATTAATATTATAAACTTATGACTAAAATATTAATTCAAATTCAAACTTCTAATTAAAATCACAACTCAAATATAAAACTGAGATTTCATAAGTTAAACTGGGCTTAATTCTATCATTAAAAAGTCAAATTTCAAACTAACATGCTTGTAAAAACATAATCCAAAACCTACTTCTATCCTAGCACACTAAAACAAGATTGATAAACAAAATAGATTCATGAAATCATAACTAAAACTGAGAATTAAATCAACTAACAAAACTTACAATTATTAATCCATCGAAGCTTGCAAAAGAAACTCTGTATTAAACTAAAACTTTGTTCTAAATAGTCCTATGTTTTAACTTGTAGAAATTAATTTGACACTTTAACACACCATCTAAGTTACTAGCTTGCAAGACAGTCACTAAGAAATAAAAGACACGTCATAATAAATAACTATCTCCTACAAGCAACCTACAAAAAGATAAATTAGATAATTAAATGAGGAAAAACAAATACAATATTAAAATTACAAAATACATATAACAAAAAAATAGAATGAATTATAAATACACAGTTGAAATACACAATCTATCTATCTAATTATTCACCCAGACCACTGGTGTGCCTCCCAGCAGGTCATGGCTACTCCTCAACAGCAAATCACAAGTTCAAATCAACACAGTTTTGTCATTACTTAAAAAATGTAGACTAAACACAAGTTGGCAAAGATGTCTCAATTATACAATGAAATGTATTCTAAAAATTATGTCTTGTGGTCTGGCCACTACTAGTGGTATTTATAATGATTATGGTTCGAGAGGTTGACCACTGGAGGAGTCGACCTCTTCTAAAAATGGTAAATCTCATTAAATGAGCTCTAACAGTCTTTGGCTTCTAGAAACTGAATGAGCCACTCAATGATTAGGATAACTGCCTAATATGAGATGTAAAGAGCTCAGTAGTTGGAGGCCATGAGGGGGCACAAAACCTAGGTTGTCGATTCGCCCATCACATACCACCAATACACCAACCACCAACTCGCCTACGCTCCAAGTGTTGGATCACGTGCTGGATTAAGTGATGGATGAAGTAACAGATCGGGTGATGGATGAAGTGTTGAATGAGATACCAGATGGAAAATTGGATTGTGAATTCACTCTGTGACACACAGATCACACATTAGATCCTCATAATCATTAAATTGAACTGAATCTAACTCAAAACCATTGAAAAACATCAATTGTGCACACATGTTATAAAGCCATGATGAATTGATACAAAATCCTTCGAAAACTTATTCAAAATGATTACTAACACATATAATACTGGTGCAAAAAGGATTCAATCATCACCACAAAACAATCAAAACATGATCCCAACAGTGTGGACTGCTGAAAACATCTCATGATTGGAAAGAGTTAATAAACATTTTATGCGTGGAGTGGATTTTTGGTTAGAAAACATTATTGTGGGGTTTATCATTGAGTTTGCATTTGATACAGCGAAGTCATACACTGCTGCAGAGAAGGATTTCTTGAGGTGACCTAGAGGGGGGTATATTAGGTCTCTTTACATGTCAATCAAGATATTATTACATGATAAAGGTGTGATGACCATGGAATCAGACAAATAGATCACTCTGTGCACATGGAGGAGTTGTGGGAAGCACTAAGGAAGATATGAGAAGTGGAGAAGGATCTAGAGAGTAGCCAGAAGAAGGAGGAAATGGACCCCATCATGATGGATGATGAACATACCAGGGAAATCATAAGAAGTGCAAGTGTGATGCGCAACGGATTAACCTACTAGTATAGGATAAATAATAAGAAGAGGGTTGTAGTGGAGCGAGAGGGCCTGGACAATGATGAGGAAGATGTAGAGGATATCCACACCATGGGGCATATTGATGATATATTATGTGCCACATATGAGAGAAAAACTAGAGGTCATGGGTCTGGCATAGAAGAAGGCTATCCATTCCAGACCTGAATTAGTGTGGAACCCACAACCACATGTGTGACTAACATAACTGAAGAAGAAAAAGAACTTAACTAAAAAGTGATTAGTGGTAGAATAATTTTTTCAGGATGTGGGTCTAGTAGAAAAAGTGAAAGTTCAACAAGTAGTAATCAAGTTTCTACACTGCATGGAAGTGGTAGTTCAACAAATTTCACAATGGCAGGACAAGATCCAACCATCAGGTTACCATAGTTCTAAGGGGATGGGTAAGCTGACCCAGAAAAACATTTTTTCATCTGTGAGAATATATGGGAATCAAAGTATATTACATATGAGGATACAAAGGTTGCGTAGTTGGCAATCACTTTTTGAGATCACGAATTATATTTGTTAGAAAAACAGGATCCTGGAGCAATAAAATAAAACAAATGCGGAAATAAAACACATAAGATACACAACACAATAGAGACACGGATATACATGGTTCACCCAGTTTGGGATATGTCCACAAGATAAATTTCCATGTCCTTCCTTTTTATTATCCAGCAAAATGAATGGATACAACCTACAACACACCCAATGTAACTTCCTCTTCTTTCTCTCACACTCCCCTCTCTCATAATACAATATTCGCGATAATACACAGCCATAATACAATTCCCTCATAAAATAGGTCTACCTTCTAGGGAAGAAAAACCCTAAAATAACTTATAACGTCAGATCTGCAACCTTATAATGAACGGTCAATATTGACTATGAAATTACAATAATTTACAAGGCAATTTTTTCCAAAAATTCTCTTGAGGGGTGCTTCCCCTTAATCCCTCGCTAGGGGGGTGCTACAAAAATTGTATCCTCCCCCTTGGACCCCCCTGGAAACATTTGTGGGGGGTAAATCCCCCCCACACCCCCCCCATTATGGAATGGGGTCCAAGCACGACTGAAACAAATCTCTGAATCAGGAAGATAATTAGGCTCCACAACCAACAATCTCCCACTTGGAGACTAATCACAACAACTCCACTGTTGTTGTACCTATTGAACTATACTCCTCCTTGGACCTGGAAAATTTCTCATCTTCACCTTCATGCTTGAAGACCAATTGAAACTGAGAATGAACTCAATTTATCCCTAGTTACTCCCTTTGTTAACATCTCTACAAGATTATGACTAGTATGTATCTTTTCCAACTTCAAATGTCCATCTTCCAAGATAGATTATATGAAATGGTACATGAGATATATATGCTTAGTCTTCAAATGGAAGGCTGAGTTATTTTCAAGATGAATGGAACTATCAATGTCACAGTACAACCTATTATTCTTCTGCTTCTTTCCCAATTCCTCCATAAACCTTTGTAACCAAATCATCTCTTTACTAGCCTTTGTAGCAACAACATACTCTACTTTCATTGTTGAAAGTGAAATAACCTTTTGTAGTTTCTAAATCCAACTTACTTTTGCTCCACCTATAGTAAAAACATACCCTATGGTATTCCTCCTGCTATCTTTATCACCTACCATATATAAATCAACATATCCCTGTAGAATAGTGTTTGAACCTACAAAAAAAAAATCATGAGTATCAGTACCTATCAAATGCTTGAGAATCCACTTTACCGCCTCCCAATGTTATTTACTCGGATTGTTCATATACCTTCTCACAACTCCCACTACATGTGCAATATCTGATCTTGTGTAAACGATCGCTCCATTTGTTGATGAATAAGGGACCCTAGACATGTATTTTATCTCCTCTTGTGTCTTGGGACACATTTCCTTAGTTAATTTTAAATGGTTGGCCAAAGGTGTACTAACTGGTTTTGCATTTTGTATTCTAAACCTCTCCAACACCTTCTCTATGTACTCACCCTATGACAATGTCAATTTGTTATTTTTCTTGTCTCTTGCTATTCTCATACAAAGAGTTTTCTTTGTAGCACCCAAATCCTTAATTGCAAATGAATTTAGCTAATTTATTCTTGAGCACATTTATATCTTGCATATTAGACCCTGCAATAATCATGTCATCTACATACAATAGTAACATAATATAGCTTTCATTTTCTATACTTTTAAAATAAACACAGTGATCAGAATGACATCTAATATAACCTTGTTCTGTCATAAACCTGTCAAACTTCAAATACCATTGCCTTGGAGATTTCTTTAGGCCATACAATCTCTTCTTCAAACTGCATACCAAATTCTCCTTTCCTTTGACCTCATACCCCTGTGGTTGTTGCATGTAAATCTCTTCCTCCAGATCCCCATGGAGAAAAGTTGTTTTTACATCTAACTGTTCAATATGAAAATCTTCTACTTCCACAAGACTTAAAATATTCCTAATTGAATTCATATTAACAAAAAGAGAAAATATTTCATAAAAATATATACATTTCTTTTGTGCAAACCCCTTTACAACAAGTCTATCCTTGTACCGTCGTTTTCTTCCATCTTCTTCCTTCAACCTGTAAATCCATTTATTCTGCAATGCTTTTTTTCCTGCAAACAACTGAACCAACTCCCAAGTTTGGATATTTACCAAGGAATCCATTTCCTCTTTTATGTCTTGATCCCACTTATTTTTAGCGTCTACCTACATTGCCTCTTCATAACATTCTAATTCACCAGAATCAGTCAACAATAAATAATAAAATGAAGGAGTATCGTTCATGGGGTCTAATTAACCTGGAAGATCTTGTAGCAACACTTGCAAGCGTTTGAGGTAACTGCTACTCCTGTTGTTGTACATTTTTATTTTCTGGTACCTTTGGAATTTTTCTTTCAATGATCTCGTCAAGCACTTTGTATTCTGGCTTTTCTTCTTCTTATTTCCTTCCCTACAACTGATCTTTATACATGACCTTCTCATTGAATATGAAATCTCTACTCCTAATGATTTTGTGATTTTCATAATCCCATAAGCAATAAAAAAAATCGTTAACACCATATCCAATAAAGGTACACTTCTTGGATTTTTCTTCAAGCTTTGTTCTATTTTCTTTATCAATATGGACAAATGCTTCACAACCGAAAGTCTTCAGAAATGAATATTTTATATGTTTACATGTCCATGCCTCCTCTATAATTCCACCAACCAAATAACTTGAAGGTCCTATGTTTATCAAGTAAACAACAATATCTATAACATCTACCCAAAACGGTAAGGGAAACCCTGCATGCAATCTCATGCTCCTTGCACACTCCATGATTGTCTTGTTCATCCTTTCTGACACACCATTTTCTTGTGGTGTTCCTAGAAATTTCTTCTCTCTACGAATCCCATGGTATGAACAATAATCATCAAATTACTTGCTGCAATATTCACCTCCATTTTATGATCTGAGACACTTCAACCTTTTTATTGTCTCATTCTCAACCAAAGCTTTCCATTTTTTAAAAGTATCAAAAACATCAGATTTTTGTCGAATGTAATAAACTCAAGTTTTTCTAGTTGCATCATAAATAAAAGAAACATAATAACAAGAGCCACCAAGATATTATACCTGAGCTGGTCCCCATACATATGTATGCACAAGCTCTAACTTTTCATTCTTCTTTCCTTTCCAAATCTGAGAAATTTGACTCTCTTCTATTTTCCATAAACACAATTCTCACATAAATCCAAATCAATTTGTTTAATATCTGGAAACAAAATTATTTTTTAAAGTATCTGCATACCCTTGTCACTCATGTGTCCAATCATATCATTCCACAGTGCGACATCCACTCCTATATAAACTAAAGAGATAGAAGAATCAATATTAATAGTACATAAATACAATGTACCTACCTTCTCTCATTTTTCTATCACCAGTGATCATTTGGTGACCTTCCATGCCTTATCTGTAAATATGGATATACAACCTTCACTTGCCAACTGCCCTGTTGAAATTAGATTTTTTCTTAGATCTGGAACATGTCTTACCACTTTCAACAACCATTGGTTTCCATTCTTTTTCTTTATTTATACCTTTACCATTCCAACAATTTTCCATGGTGCATCATCACCCAAATGAACCCATCCAAAATCACCTTGAACATATCTAGAAAAATTTTCCTATGGGGTGTGGCATGAAATGAATCCCCTGAATCTACTACCCAAGACTCATAAATATTATCTACAAAAAGAATCAAATCATCTTGTAACACATCACCTGTTACATTTGCTTCCTAATTTTTCTCCTACTGTCCATCTCTTTGTTTCTTTGGAGCTCTGCAGTATTTCTTCAGATGTCCTTTCTTCCCACAATTCTAACACTATGTATTTCTCAATATAGATTTGGATCTTCCCTTCCTATAAATCCCATGGTTCCCTGAGCCCTTTCCTTTATCCTTTTGTCTTTCCCTATTATCCATAGTCAACACATTACCTAATGTCTCACCTGTGTTTTTTTGTCGCATTTCCTCATTAAGGATAACACCAACAACATCAACAAATTTTAGAGTGTTTGAACCAGTGACAGAGTTACTTACAGCCATGACCAAGCCATTCCATCTTTCTGTCAATGATCACATGATTAGAAGAGCCCGGAGCTCATCATAAAAGTCCACTTTTACATAACTTAGTTGATTAGTAACTGTATTAAATTCATTTAAATTATCTGCAATAGACCCACCTTCTAACATATTCATATTAAATAATGTCTTCATTAGAAATACCTTATTGGAAACCGAGGGTTTTTCATACAGTTTATCCAATGCATCCATCGGCTCCTTCGTTGTCTTTTCTTTTGAAATATTGAAAGCCACCGACACTGCAAATCTCAGTCGTATCATTCCTAGTGCATTTATGTCAAGAACCCTCCCATTCTTCATCCTTCACGACCATCAGCTTCTTTGCTATTCCACCAAATGGTAGAAATAAATCCTTCTAATATAAATAATCTTCCATCTACATCTTCAATAACTGGTAGTTTTGACCGTTATATTTCTCAACCCTAAACTTTTCATCTTCTTCCATTTCTCCCACTCAAACCAAGAACCCTCATTTCCCGAGAGTTTCCTTTCACTCTAATACCAGTTGTTAGAAAAACAGGATCACGGAGAAATAAAATAAAGAAAATGTGGAAATAAAACACAGAAGATACACAATACAATAGAGACACATATATATTTTCTTCACCCAATGTGATCTACGTCCACCAAAGAAATTCACAAGTCCTTCCTTTTTATTATCCAACAAAAAGAAGGGATAGAACCTATAAACACTTGTTGTAAATTCCTCTCTTTTTGTCTTAGTCTCCTTGTTAAATTTATAGCAGCTGTAAGAGACATTCTCCGGGAGGATGGCAAAGACCCTAGCTAAGGTCTAGGTCCCCCAGTGCACTCCTGGGGTATTTGGTCTGGGACCAAACAGTCAGTGCCATGGCAAAAGACCCTTCTTAGGGCCCCCAATATATGACTGGGGTTCTTAGTCTGAGACTAAGAAGCTAAAGCCCCTAGATATGTCTAGGGACCCTGGAAATGTCCAAGGTACCCATGCCTGAGGCATGGGTTGATCCATGGTCTTGTACCATGGTGGAAAATACCCTTGTGAGGGCCCCCAGTATAAGACTGGAGTTCTTGGTGAAGAACCAAGCAGTAAAGACCCCTGAGAGGGCCCCCAGTATACTACTGGGGTTCTTGGTCTAGGACCAAGTAGTTAAAGTCCCTAGATAAGCCTAGGGACCCTGGAAATGTCCAGGGTACCCATGCATACGGCATGGGTTGATCCTTGGTCTCTGACCTTGGTGGATAAGACCCCAGAAAATGTTCTGGGGCTACTTGATCCTCTATCAAGTATTTTGATGGTACATGACCTTCCTTGAAGAAGGACACAACCACATGAGGGATAAGTCCCATATGCAGTGATGATAAAGTAATAGGTTCACCATGTTGAATGAAGGAATAAGTATTGCCACCTAGACAACCCTCTCTTACCCTTACTTGTGTTTGGTTTGGGGTTTTTATGTTTTTAAGGGTAAATTAGATTTAATTTATATCATGTTTAAATTACCTAATTTATACATGATATTTTAATAATAATTTTAATCTAGTCTTGCCCTAACCCAAACTATAAATAAGAACCCTTACCTCCCCTTTCAATCACTTGATTTCTCTTATGTTTTGTTGAGAGAGAATTCTCTTCAAGTTGCGTCCCCTTTTTTGTTGAAGCTTCTTCTTGGTGCGGCCTCCCTTGATTGTTGTTGTTGTAGGGTCTGTGAGGTGTGACTATAGTTTCTTTGGAGGAGAACTTGGAGCGGCCTCCTCTCAACTTATTGTGTGAATGTGATGTGGGGTGTGGCTCCTTCTATGAGCTGGCTGGTAGGTGTGGCCCTCCTATCTGTTGTGTGGAGTGAGTGTAGAGTGGATCTTTCCTTCCCATTGCTATTGTGAAGTATGACTCGACTCTCTCCTTTGTTGTGTGGGGTGAACAAGGTTGCGGCCCCTCTTGTTCTATTGTAATGTGACTAGGGTGCGACACCTCTTGATGTTGTTGTGTTGAGCCCTTAGGGTGCGGCCCCCTTTGCTCCTACTGTGGTGAATCTTAGGTTTCATGCCCTCTTCCTTCTATGATGAGCTTGTAGGGTGCGGCCCCTTTTTAATTATTATGTGGGCAGACAGTGGTGCAGACTTTTAACAGTTGTGAGGGTTGTTTGTTGTGTGACCTCTCCTTTGTGACTTTTGTGTAAGCTAACTGTGGCTCAGCCCCTCTCCTTTTAACTGTTGGGATATGACTATGGGTGCCACCTTTCATTTCTGTTGTGGGGTTTTGTTCTTGTGTCTAGACTGTGATCTTTTCTTTTGACTATTGGCCTTCCTGTGTAAGGGTTTTGCTCATAACTTTTACGTTTGAGGGTTTGTATGCATTCACCTTCTCTTAGTGTGAGGGTTTGATAGTGTGAGGTATTTGTGACCCTATACCTTTGGTGGCAAGAAATTTTCTTCATTTATTGGCAAAGGGATCCCACCTATAAGGGGGATCTATGAACTGAACTTTTGTCTGAGCATAATTCAAATGGTTCTACATCCTTCTTGTTGGTTGTGACTTCTTTAGAGGTAAGGATCAGAACAAGGTATGCTATCTATCCTTTTCAGATCTGGTATATTGTTTTGAGTTCTATATAGTCTGATCTATCTAGATCTATGTTCCATCATTAACTATTATTAGATTTAAACGATATATTAAGTTTACCTCTCTGTTTCTACAGTTTGACTGATGGTTTAATGATCAGATTAGTTATGAGTTTAGATCTGTATGTTTCTATCTATGTTAAGTTTAGATCTGTATGTCTTTATCTAAGATGAGTTTAGATCTGTTGTCTCTATCTATTTTGAGGGTAGATCTGAATGTTTCTATCTAAGTTGAGTTTAGATCTGCAATTGAATTCAGATTTGTATTACAGTCTTACTCTTTAGATATCCTAGATCTATACAAGTAGTGGAGATTGATATCTAAACTCAAGATCTAGTTGTTTTACTCTTTGAATTTTAAAAGATATTACTGTTATGCTCTACTACATAAATTCCAACATGGTATCAAAGCTATGGACGTGAAAGGAGCTCAAGAAGAAGTCTTGAGCCCACGTAGATCCTACTCTGGGAATTTGTTTTGCAGAACAGAAGACTTTGGAAAGGAACTTAAATCATTGTCATGACAAGAACAAATTGAAGTTCAATCTCGAGCATATGTCCTTACCAATAGGTGATACTCCTTGGAATTGTTTCTGCATCTTTTAGTGGGTTAGATATGATTAAGGGTTTGAATGACTGTGGGTTTGCCTATGGCTGTGATCAAGTACATGCCCCTTTTAGTTTAAAATCTAAGAAATTTTTGTTTTTAGAATCACAATACTAGATTGTCATTCTAAATGCATGCTAAGGTTAACCATTGTAACTTGCATGTTCAGCCTATCACTCTTTCATATTTTTCTCTAATTATTGATCAAGCCTCTTGACAAGAAGTAATCCTTTATTTGCACTGATTGATATGAAGGGGACAATGAATGATTATCTTTCTTATTGACTTGTACTTGTGTGAGATGAAAATTTTGGAAGCCTACTTGATCTTTTATGGAGTGTCTAATGCGAGTTTGGGAAATTTTCCTTGTCAAGAAAATTCTAGAGGCCAGGATCCATTATCTCTGAAAGGAACTCTTAGTGAATTCCCTAGTTTACCCTTGATCACCTAACTGATTTCCAAGACTTTTCTTTTATACTGTTTGAATGAAAATTAAATGACAAACTCAGTTGAGAGAAGGTAAGATTTAGTCAAAGGATTGATGCAAAAAGCTTGGAAAATGTAATCATCATCTTTAGATGATAAGTGATAGTTTTTTAAGGATTTTTATTGCTACTAATGATTAATAAGTACTCATCTTTCATTTAATAAGTTGTTGATAAAATACAATGTTTTAACTGAATTGCTGGTAATGGGATTCTTAAACTATGTAATTGACAACACCTTATGCATCCTCATACTTTACAAAGAGTAAACAAGTCTTAAAGTTGACCTCAATCCATTGAGAGGTAGAATCTCATAAATGAATTTGGTACTTAGCTTTGAATGGGATGACTCTTGACAATGCATTCTTTGAAATATTGTTTTCTTATGGATGAATATACACAGGAAAGTAAGATATTCTCTTAAGGATACTAAAGTTACTTGAACTAACAGATTTATTTCTGCAAAAAACATCCTGGTTAATTTGAGACGGTAGCATGATACAAATTTCATGCATATCTCAAACCTAAGCAAGTTTCATGGACATGTCATTTACATGACTTCAAATGACATCAAGATGAGATTACCTTTTTGTCATCTCTATGTACCCATGTCTAATCTGAGTACTGTCAGAATCTCATATTTTCTTATAAACAAGGAAGTTATGATCCCAACACCTACCTATTTTTTATAAAGGCTAAGCTTTTCTCCTTGATTGGAAACCTAGTTGTCCATTGATCTTTTATGAAAGACAACATGTAACCTTGGGATATTTCATTAGTTAAAGAGTCCAACATATTATCTTGATAGTTGGGGAAATTTTTGTTTTGAAGAAACCCTACTGATATCATTTTTGTATTTGACTCATTATCCTTGGCATAGGAACTCAAAAGTCTAACTCAACTTTTCATTTTTTGAATCTCGTATTGGCACCAAGATCATCTTGAAAAGATATGACACTTGATCAGAGTCAAAAGGTTTGTATAGGTTCAGAGGGAGAAAATTGACAGAAAGGCAGATTTTTTGGACTCAGAGGGAGCAATCTCTGAATATGAGTTAGACCTTGACCTACAACAAAATTGGCAGCTTAATAGAATCCAGGGATTCTATTAGTTCCTTTGAAAGGAAACCAGCCCGATGCCGAGAAATACTAAAGAAAGCAAAAAAGATTCCAACACCTAAAGGCACTTTCACAAAAAGAAGAAACCAGATAAGTACTCTGGTCCTCTAGATGAATTGAATCTTATGATTGATTTAGAACCTTCCACAATTGAAATAAGGGAGGTTGTTGTGATAGAAAAGAATGATGTATGGTCTATGTTTTCAAAGAAATCGTAATAAATCAGTGGGAACCTCCATTGTCTTATAAAATAAAGACTATATGGAGGATATATTTGTGACTCATGAAAGAAGGGATGACCTATGACAAGATCCTTACCTTCATCCAGATCCTTTTGTCACTTTCTTGTTTTGGATACTTCATCTGACAGATGTTAATATTTTATTCTCAAACAATAAAGTTAAACAAGAGGCTATCCATGAAAAGAACCTCATGGATTATAACTCTGAGAGCTCAGTATGACAGAATCTTGGGATCATCCTTATATGAAGATTGTTCAAAATCTTCATCTGTTCCTTACAGAAAAGGAATTTTTTATATATAGCTCATATTAAGAGGGAGCTCTTCTAAAGAAGTTGAAATGAAAGACTTGGATCTTTTACATTACTGAGCTTGGAGATTTTGGCAGAAATTAGGAGAGATATTTCTCTCATAGGGTAAATATGTAGTTGATGTGCTTCGCAGTTTTGGCATGATGGACTGCAAGTCCATGAGCACACAAATGATCTATAATCTAAAGAATCTACGAGATCAAGCCACAAATTCAGATCCAAAATTTCCCACCTTACTTCAACAGATCATTGATTTATCTCGTACATACGAGAATAGACATCTGTTATGCGATAAATGCTCTCAGCCAGTTCATATGTGAACCAAAACATTTACATACAGTTACTGTGAAACACATTCTGAGATATGTCCAGGGACTATAGCTTATGATATCAGATACACCTCAAGCAGAGGTGTATTTCTCCATGGTTTCACAGATCCATATTGGATGGACAATACAGTGGATCGGAAGAGTACTTCCGGTTATTGCTTCAGTTTGGGTTCAGCAATGATTTCCTGGTCCAGCAGGAAACAGGGCTCCGTAGCCCAAAGCACTACAGAAGCTGAATACATTGTTGCGAGCACTGCAGGTAGAGAAGCAGTGTGGCTCAGGAAGCTTCTCTCAGACTTGTTTAGTTCATAGATTGAACCCACAATCATTCACTGTGACAATCAGAGCAGTATAAAGCTCACTGAGAACACTGTGTTTCATGACTAATCGAAACACATTGATATGAGATACTACTATGTTCGGTACATAGTTCATAAGAACGTTCTCAGCATTCAGTTTGTTTTCAACAGTAGAACAGATAGCAGATATGTTTACCAAGCCACTGTCAAAATTTGTATACTTTCGTGACAAGCTTGGTGTACTTGAGAATGCCTCTCTTGCTGAGAGGGAGTGTTAAATTTATAGCAGCTGCAACAACCATTCTTCGGGAGGATGGCAAAGACCATAGCTAAGGTCTAGGGCCCCCAGTACACTCCTAGGGTATTTGGTCTGGGACCAAACAGTCAGTGCCATGGAAAAAGACCCTTCTTAGGGCCCCCAATATATGACTGGGGTTCTTAGTCTGAGACTAAGAAGCTAAAGCCCCTAGATATGTCTAGGGCCCCTGGAAATGTCCAGGGTACTCATGCCTGAGGCATGGGTTGATCCATGGTCTTGTACCATGGTGGAAAAGACCCTTGTGAGGGCCCCCAGTATACGACTGGGGTTCTTGGTGAAGAACCAAGTAGTAAAGAACCCTGAGAAGGCCCCCAGTATATGACTGGGGTTCTTGGTCTAGGAACAAGCAGTTAAAGTCACTAGATAAGCCTAGGGTCCCTGGAAATGTCCAGGGTACCCATGCATATGGCATGGGTTGATCCTTGGTCTCTGACCTTGGTGGATAAGACCCCAGAAAAAGTTATGGGGCTACTTGATCCTCTATCAAGTATTTTGATGGTACATGACCTTCCTTGAAGAAGGACACAACCACATGAGGGATAAGTCCCATATGTAGTGATGATAAAGTAATGCCTTCACCATGTTGAATGAAGGAATAAGTATTTCCACCTAGACAACCCTCTCTTACCCTTACTTGTGTTTGGTTTGGGGTTTTTTATGTTTTTAAGGGTAAATTAGATTTAATTTATATCATGTTTAAATTACCTAATTTAAACATGATATTTTAATAATATTTTTAATCTAGTATTGCCCTAACCCAAACTATAAATAAGAACCCTTACCTCCCCTTTCAATCACTGGATTTCTCTTATGTTTTGTTGAGAGAGACTTCTCTTCAAGCTACGACCCCTTTTCTATTGAACCTTCTTCTTGGTGCGGCCTCCCTTGATTGTTGTTGTTGTAGGGTTCGTGAGGTGTGACTGTAGTTTCTTTGGAGGAGAACTTGGAGCAGCCTCCTCTCAGCTTCTTGTGTGAATGTGATGTGGGGTGTGGCTCCTTCTATGAGCTGGCTGGTAGGTGTGGCCCTCCTATTTTCTGTGTGGAGTGAGTGTAGGGTGGATCTATCCTTCCCATTGCTATTGTGAAGTATGACTCGACTCTCTCCTTTGCTGTGTGGGGTGAACAAGGTTGCGGCCCCTCTTGTTCTGTTGTAATGTGACTAGGGTGAGACACCTCTTGATGTTGTTTTGTTGAGCCCTTAGGGTGTGGCCCCCTTTTCTCCTACTATGGTGACTCTTAGGGTTCAACCCCTCTTCCTTCTATGATGAGCTTGTAGGGTGTGGCCCCTTTTTAATTATTATGTGGGTTGATAGTGGTGCAGAATTTTAATAGTTGTGAGGGTTGTTTGTGGTGTGGCCTCTCCTTTGTGACTTCTGTGTAAGATGATTGTGGCTCAACCCCTCTCCTTTTAACTGTTGGGATATGACTGTGGGTGCCACCTTTCATTTATGTTGTGGGGTTTTGTTCTTGTGTCCAGACTGTGATCTTTTCTTTTGACTATTGGCCTTCCTGTGTAAGGGTTTTGCTCATAACTTTTATGTTTGAGGGTTTGTATGCATTCACCTTCTCTTAGTGTGAGGGTTTGATAGTGTGAGGTCTTTGTGACCCTATACCTTTGGTGGCAAGAAAGTTTCTTCATTTATTGGCAAAGGGATCCCACTTATAAGGGGGATCTATGAACTGAACCTTTGTCTGAGCATAATTCAAATGGTTATACATCCTTCTTGTTGGTTGTGACTTCTTTAGAGGTAAGGATCAGAACAAGGTATGCTATCTATCCTTTTCAGATCTGGTATATTGTTTTGTGTTCTATACTGTCTGATCTATCTAGATCTATGTTCCATCATTAACTGTTATTAGATTTAAACGATATATTAAGTTTACCTCTCTGTTTCTACAGTTTGACTGATGGTTTAATGATTAGATTGGTTATGAGTTTAGATCTGTATGTTTCTATCTATGTTAAGTTTAGATCTGTATGTCTTTATCTAAGTTGATTTTAGATCTGTTGTCTCTATCTATTTTGAGGGTAGATCTGTATGTTTCTATCTAAGTTGAGTTTAGATCTACAATTGAATTCAGATTTGTATTACAGTCTTACTCTTTAGATATCCTAGATCTATACAAGTAGTGGAGATTGATATCTAAACTCAAGATCTAGTTGTTTTACTCTTTGAATTTTAAAAGATATTACGGTTATGCTCTACTACACAAATTCCAACACTCCTCTCTCAAAATACAATATTCCCGATAATACACATCCGCAATACAATTCCCTCATAAAAGAGGGTTCCCTTCTAGGGAAAAAAACCTTAAAATAACTTCTATCGTCATATCTGCAACCTTATAATTAATGGTCTAGATTGACTATGAAATTAAAATATTTTACAACTTGGACCCCCCTGGAAACAGTTGTTGGGGGGAAAGCCGCCCCAAACCCCCCCATTAGGGAATGGGGTCCAAGCACGGCTGAAACAAACCTATGAATTAGGAAGATAATCAGACTCCAAAACCAACAAGATTGATACATGGGTCTCTCAAAAAATAACCCAACAAAAACACCTACAACTATAAGATATGTGAAGAGAAAGTAAACAAATGAATTTTAGAATCCAAGTTCAGAAGACCAATTTATGAACGAAATGATATATATCAAGAGAAACTAGGAGAATAAGTATGGGAAGTGGACCAGAAATTCAAGAGGTTAAAAGGTAAGTTAAAATACACTATCATTGATACACAACATAGGAATTTGTTTATTAATTATTTGTTGCCACACTTGAAGTATCCTTTGAGACAACAAAAATTCCAAATTCAGGGTGAGGCCCTACAGGAAATCTTAAAGTTAGATGAAAACCAACACAAGTATACAAATACAGTTGTGGAAGAGATAAAGCAAGATATGAATAACCTAACATTCCAACTAAAGAAGAACAAAGGAAAGGAGAAAAGAGAAGATTTATGGTGTACAATGTGCATGACATAAGTTCATCACAAGAAAGAGTGTCCATTATTTTCACAGTATATTGGAGTGGGTATGCCAAACCCTTTGGCCCCAGGAGGACCATGGTGTGAGATTTGAAAAACACATGGGAATGATCCCTATCATTTCCCCCTGATGCAAAAATATCAGAGAGTTCTGAAGAGTACATATTGTAACTTTTGTAAGTCAGTGGGACACGAAGAAAATGACCGTAGAACCTTGGAGATGATCAAAGAGAGGATTACAGATACATACAAGGTGCAAGTTGAACATGTAATATGAAAATATACGCAGAAACTGCAGTATAACATTGTGCATCAACCACAGTAAAATTTCGTGCAGCAATTTGTAGCACAACCACAGTACAATGCACAATAGTTTCAAGGGAAACAACAATATAACCTTGCACAAAAATGCGCAACACCTAAAAAATACAATAACCCACAACCGTAGTATAATAAAGGACCTCAGTATAACACACCACCCAGATATAATTAGGGAAACAGAGGCTTAAAAGAAGGAGTTTGTGGAGGAAGAGGCTTTGGAGGAGGATGAGGACTAGTAGTGTGTCATAACTGTTAGAAACTAGGGTACTATGCTAGAGACTACCCATAGCCACTTGCGACATGTATGTACTATCACGTAGCAGATCATGAAATCGAATATTGTCCAACATTCTTGATAAAAATAAAGGAAAGAGGAACTGGAATAATCATAACGTACAATGGATTAGGGTGGAAAAAAGAGAAGAAGACGAGAATAAGATTAACATAGTGACTAGAGGTGGAGCCAAGATAGGAGAAGATGTAGCCGAAAATGATCAGGACAAGTACTAGTGGGTTAGGAAGAATACAAAGCCAAAGCATAATTTTGATGCATGCAAGGAGAAATAGATATTCAAAGAAGCTAGACAAGAGATCTTGAAGTAAAATATTGTGTCCACTTTAGGAACAAAGCCAATAGATGAGATACAAATATGTGACATGCCCTCATTATTTGATCAAACCAATCAAGATAAGTCTTCAGAAAAAGTAATTAACTTAAGAAACTTTTTGGGAGCTTTTGTCAAATTGTTGAGTGATAAAAATTCCTTACAAGTATTACAAAATTTATTGGAAAATTTTAATCCTGGGGAAGAGGGGGTAAAAAGGGTAAATCAGGTTTGAAAGAAGAGAAGAGCCAGTAGGGAATTCGGATTGAATGCTAACATAGGAGATTTAAATATGGGGGATATTATATTAGACTTAGGATCTGAAGTAAATGTCATGCCAAAGAAAACTTGGGAAGTTATGGGAAAACCACAATTAGGGTATTCACCTATTCAGTTGAAGCTGAAAAATCAGCACAAGACAAGAGGAACCAAAATAATCATAATGTACAATGGATCAGGGTGGAAAAAAGAGAAGAAGACGAGAATAAGATTAACATAGTGACTAGAGGTGGAGCCAAGACAGGAGAAGATGTAGCCAAAAATGACCAGGACAAGTACTAGTGGGTTAGGAAGAATACAAAGCCAAAGCATAATTTTGATGCATGCAAGGAGAAATAGATATTCAAAGAAGCTAGACAAGAGATCTTGAAGTAAAATATTGTGTCCACTTTAGGAACAAATCCAATAGATGAGATACAAATATGTGACATGCCCTCATTATTTGATCAAACCAATCAAGATAAGTCTTTAGAACAAGTAATTAACTTAAGAAACTTTTTGGGAGCTTGTGTCAAATTGTTGAGTCATAAAAATTCCTTACAAGTATTGCAAAATTTACTGGAAAATTTTAATCCTGGGGAAGAGGGGGTAAAAAGGGTAAATCAGGTCTGAAAGAAGAGAAGAGACAGTAGGGAATTCAGATTGAATGCTAACATAGGAGATTTAAATATGGGGGATATTATATTAGACTTAGGATCTGAAGTCAATGTCCTGCCAAAGAAAACTTGGGAAGTTATGGGAAAACCACAATTAGGGTATTCACCTATTCAGTTGAAGCTGAAAAATCAGCACAGAGTGGTGCCAATAGGAAGGTTGAAGGGGATTCTAGTAGATCTAGATGGTGTGCACACCATGGTTGACTTTGAATTCATTGACATAGTGGATAATACTTCACCATATCCAACACTGTTGGGTCTGGATTGGGCCTTTGATAACCAGGATATTATTAATTTGAAAATAAGGAAAATGATATTTGAGTCTCGAGAATACCGAGTTATTGTGCCAATGGATCCCTAAAAAGGAGGCATGTATGTGGAACCTATGAAGGATAATATTCTTACAGAAGATGTGAATCAACTATACAAGACTATTGCGCACAAAGACGATTATATCAACCAAACTGCAGATGGCATGCTCAGTTGGAGGAGTATTAGTTATTGTGCTTAAGACTCTGACACAAGACTAGAAAACTGGCAACAAAGATTACATAAATTATCTACCATGAGATGTTTTAGAATGATGCACGCATTGATATGGGTTGGTACAGAGGTAAGAGAACCTCCAACATTTTATGGATTAAATGATTTAGAATAATTTTTGATGAAATATAGGTAGAAGTTATGGAAAATCATATATTACTAGCACTATATATTTCTTTAAAATCTACACTTGTAAGATGGTGGGGCAAACACAAGGTTATTGCACATCAGATTCGGTGCAGGACAGGAGAAAAAATATGAGGAGAAATATGAAGGATTTGGACAACCCCAAGAGCATGTAGAGAAGTGCATAGTTTAATGGAGATTAGTACCACCAGAAGAATGACCACACCACTTTATTCACACACTAGAAGGAATTCAAAATAACCGGTACACATAATAGGAACGATGCAACGAAACTGCCAACTAGGAAGAAATACAACAGGGCTTTGTAGTTACATTTTCCTTTGAGAATGATAGTCAAGATATTGATACAGTGATGAAAGTGGTAAGAGACAAGATATTTGAAGAACCAGAGTTTGAAATAATCCCAGCATCTCAGAGGCAGGCTAGTCAGACAGTCAAACAATTGCTACGCTATTATCATGTAGCAGAAGAAAATGAACCTGAAGAAGATAATCCACGCAATATCTAGATACCAAAAGTAGAAGGTGAAAGGGAAGTAGAAGGTCCCAAGATGGACTCATAATATTATGTTGCACCTTTAAATATTAAGAAGGTCATCATCGGAATTGTGGATAACCCAAACATGGCCTGTATTGGAGATTATTGGGATCATCAGATAGTAGAAATGATCACAGGATTATTGTGCAAGTACAATGACTTATTTCCAGCAACATTTTCAAAGATGAAGGGGCTAGAAGGAGATATAGGAGAGATAAAATTCCCATTGAAACTAGAAGCAAGACCTATGAGATAGAGGATGTATAGATTGAATCCAATATATAAAGAGAAGGTAAAGAGTAGAAATTGACAAGATGCTATAAGTTGGTGTTATAGAACTTGTAGAAGAGTCAGAATGGATCAGTCCCATGGTGGTGAAATAAAGGAAGCATGGAGGGATCAATATTTGTGTAGATTTGAGAAATTTGAATGATTCTTTCTTACATGATCTCTTTCCTACCCCTTTTATAGACAAAATTTTGGAGAACGTAGGGGGTCAAGAAGCTTATTCTTTTACAGATGGATTTTTAGGTTATCACCAGATTAGGATAGTGCCAGAATATAAACACAAGACAACATTTTCTATAGAGTGGGGCTCATTTCAGTATACAATTATGCCATTTGGATTGGAGAGTGCACGAACCATTTTTGAAGGGTAGTAGTAGCAGCTTTTAAGGAATTTATTCACTAGTTTTTGGAGGTTTACTTGGATGATTGGACAATGTTTAGTCTTCTGAAATATCATGTTGAAGTATTAAGGTTGATGTTGGATAGATGAAAAAAGTGTTAGATCTCATTAAATATTAAGAAGTGTATTTTCAATGCACCTTTTAGAATTTTGTTAGGACATGTGGTGTGTAAACATGGTATACTAGTTGATCCTGCTAAAATTGTTGTCATAGTTAACTTACCACCGCCAAATTTAGTGCACCAGTTGAAGAGTACATTGGGACATATAGGGTATTACAAAAAATCCGTTAGGGGATATGCACATATCATTGCACCAATGGAGAAACTGTTGAATAAATATACGAAGTACTAGTGGAATGATGAATTCCATAAGAGCCTGGATATTTTGAAGGAGAAAATTATTATTGCGTTGATTTTGGTATTTATATATTGGGATAAATAATTTCATGTGCATGTATATGCATCTGCAATTGCATGAGGAGTAGTATTAAACCATCCAGGAGAAGGTGATATAGATCACCCTATTGCATTTGCAAGAAGAAATTTGTCAGATTCAAAGAAGAACTACAACACTACAGAAAGAGAAGGATTAGCAATGGCATATGCTTTGCATAAATACAGACATTACTTTTTGGGACAACACTTTAATATGTTTACAGATGATTCAACTCTAAGATACTTAGTTAATAAGCCAATGTTGGAGGGAAGGATATGTAGATAACTATTATTATTTTAGGAATTTGACTTTGAAGTTGTGGTGAAGCCTGGAAGATTGAATGTAGGACCAGATCACTTGTCTAGGATAAAAAATGGAGTAGCACCAAGTAACTTGGAAGACAAATTTCTAGATGCACAATTATTTTCACTACAAATTGCAGATGAATATTTTGGTATCATTATTGAGTTTTTGAGTACAGGCTTTGCACCAAGATAATTTTGTTGGATTATTGAGATCAGGGGTGAATCATTAATAGAGAAACAATAATCCTTGTTAACCATATAATTCAAGTGTTATATTAGTGTAGCATTATCATCAAATAATTGTAGAGTAAATAAACAATGAACAAATGAGCAATCATACACATACATAGTCCACCAATGTTTTTACGTGGAAACCCAAAGCGGGAGAAAACCACAGAATGATTTTTCTTATATGTCTTGAAGAATTACATTCATTGGAAGCACCGAATTCCTTTTTTTTCCAACTACAACTAGTAGGAGGATCCAACCCCCTAGTTTCTCAGGCTACAACCTGAGGGGAGCTTCAACACCCCAATTCTATGGATACAACCAGAAGGACGCTACAACTCCCTATGTTCTCCATCTATAACCAAAAGGTGGCTACAACCATCTATCCTTGCCCCATCCAACCACCCTTAAATATAAGTAGAAAGATGGAACCACTGTCACACTATCACTATGAGATATACCACTATACAACTGTATCAACTTGTACCATTGACCTGGAGTCAACCTGTAAAACTGCTCTACAATTACAATGTACCTGAACTGAACATGTATCAACCAAATACAATAGATACATGACCTATAGTTATGCAGCACACACGTATGTACATTCTCTATCTGTTATGCAGCCCATGTATGCACGCGACCAAACTGTTATGTAACCTGCACATGCCTTCTAAAAACTGGGGTTTTCTTTCTTCAGAAAACTTTTGACCCTCTGTAACTTCTTTCACATAGATCTGTAACCTTTCACTATATCCAGATTGTATCTGTACCCTATGCATGCATCCTCATACATAACCTTTACCCAAAAAATCTATATCTCTCTCTAGTCATGTGCCATAAGTGTGTGTAATCATGAACAAGTATAATAACCCTCACATGATCTAGACATCAAACCTTTTTTGGTATTCATCCTCTCAATACATCAACCCCTTCAAAAATACAATATCTCAACCATGTACCACAAAAACCCTTAGCCATATGCCAGGAAATACAAGATGTGCCTCAACTCTAACAAGAAGCATCAATGATAAATATACCAACACTATAGTTTTGTAGATCTGACTTATACAGAAGATCCCATGTAGCCACTAGTCTCTCTAGGGAGAATCCTCAAATATCCATAACCATTTCTCATGCATACATCAAAATCCAACTACTCATAGAAATAAGACATGCCTTTTGAACCAATGGATAGATCTGATGTATCTGAGCACTGTATACCTTCCTGGGAGCTTGATCTCATAATATAGAACCTCTGCATCTTCATCTTCTCAATTTTCCATGGCTTTACCCACATGTAAGCACCCTAATACACTGCCAGCCTACGTATGTACACACCCTAATACACTGCTAGCCCATGTATGTACGCACCCTAATACATTGTCATCCCATGTACACCTCATAAATTAGGGTTTTTTAGTATTCATTGTAATTCCAAAACTTTCGTCGTCAACCCTTCATGCTACCTCAGAATTTCACAACTTCAGATGTATCAATGATTACTTGCAATAAGCCTTACACAACAACAGATATTCAATATGTTCAAGTGTGATTAAATGAGAGAGCCTTGCCTCTTATTTATACTTTCATGTAGCATCCCACTTCTCTTATTTTAGGGAGTTCTCCATTAACTTTATTGTTTAAATAATTTGTTTTGCAAACACTTTGACTACTTTGACCTTTTGGGGCTTCTAGATGACTCATGAGGGTTCTCCAACTTCACATGGCCATAACTCTCTAACAGTGAGGAGTTATTTGATGCTCCACATACCACCGGAAATGGAATGACATGTATTATCCATCTAGAATAGTCTTACCTGAAAATATATCAAAACGCATACCATTATCCATCAAACAAACTTGGTTCCATTACCCAAACCTTTGTTCTACCAGAATTCACTACTAGACTTTCTTCAAGGGTTGAAATCAATGACAATCAACCGAACTAATAAAAAATCTCCCCCTTTGGCATTGATGGAAACACTATGATGCAATACTAAAGGCATGTTACTCATGCTCCCCCTGTGACCATCGCTCCCCCTATGACCATGCCTATGTGCTCTACATATGATAAATCTCTTCCCCTTTGTCATCAATAGAAAAGGTATCTTTCCATCCGAGGCTTCTCCCCCTAACTGAACTATCCTTGGGGATACTCCCCCTGAATGAACTCTTCCTGAAACTAATATTCCAACCTGAAATGTCTTCTTTATGGTGCTTCCTCATGTAAATATAAGACATATAAGATAAGCATTCAAAAGCATTCATTTTGGAGTAGAAACTACTCTGAGTCTCTGGAATAGATACTCAAAAGCTTCTCATTGAAGCGGTTTTGTAAATATGTCTTCCGCTTGTTCTTTTGTGCCCATATATTCAACTATGATTTTCTTCTTTATAACCTATTCCCGTATAAAGTGATACTTTATTGGAATGTGCTTCATCTTGGAGTGCATCACTGGGTTGTTTGAGATACTGATGTTGCTTGTATTATCACAATAGATTGGAATGGGCTCATCATACTCATCTTGTATATCTGTCAGATTTTCTATCACCCATAGAACATGTGTACAACATGGTGTTGCTACAATATATTATGTCTCGACTGTAGATAAGGATATTGATTATTTTTTCTTTCTTAGCCATGACGCTAAACAATCACCCAAGTAGAACGTTGCTCCACTGGTGCTTCATCAGTCATCAGTGCAACCTGCCCAATCTACATTTGTGTAGGAAATAAGTGATAGATACTTTCCTTTTGGATACCATAACCCAAACTCTTTTGTTCCTTTGAGATATCTGAAAATCCTCTTCACTGCTAATACATGTGATTCCTTTGGTGCTGCTTGAAATCATGCCACTTGCCCAACTTCCTTCATTGCATATGGTCTGGATGTTGTCACATATAGTAATCTTCCAATCATCGACCTGTATTTCCTCTGGTCTGTAGACTTTGAATCATCATCTTTTCTCAACTTGCAACTGGTTTGCATAGGAGTGGTAATTTGTTTGCAATCTTCCATTCCAAACCTCTTTAGCATTTCTCTGATATACTTAGTTTGAGAAATAAAAATTCCTTGGTTGCTTTCACATATTTGAAGACCCAGAAAGAAGGATAGTTCTTTGAGTAATGACATTTCAAATTCATTATGCATATTATTTGCAAATTTATGGCTTAACCTGTCATCATTGCTTCCAAAACTAATATCATTAACATAAACTTCAATTAATAAAATACATCTTGAGTTACTTTGATGTATAGGTTGTTGTTTGCACTTCCTTTTCTGAACCCTGTCTGTTATAAATATTTATCCAGTCTAGAGTACCATGCTCTAGGAGCTTGTTTTAGATCATACAAGGCCTTCTTCAATTTACACACATAATCTGCATTCTCTGACAACTGAAATCCTTCTGGTTGTTCAATGTAGACTTCTTCTTCAAGTTCCCCATTCAGAAAAGTTGATTTCACGTCCATCTGATACACTTTAATATTCTTGGAGCATGCATAAGCTAAGAGAAATGGGATTGCTTCCATTATGGAAACTGGAACAAATGTCTCTTCAAAGTCGATTCATTCAACATGTGTGTATCCTTTACATACCAATCTAGCTTTGTTCCTTGTAACATGTCCATCTTCATTCAATTTATTTTTGAATGTCCACTTTGCACCAATCACATTCTTATTCTTTGGTCTTGGAACCAATTCCCAAGCATCATTATTCTATATTTGATTTGATTCTTCATCCATGGCCTTATTCCAAAATTCATCCTTGCTGGCCTCTTCAAAACTTTTTGGTTCAATCGTATATGAGAGTGCTAGGTGCATTTGTTTTGGTGAATAGATTCTTCTTCTAGTCTCAACTCTTACATCTTTGTTTCTGATAATTTGATATGAAGGATGATTCTTCTGTAATCGTTTTCTAGGTGTCTTTGGAGGCACTTGTTGAACTTTCTCTTCTACTTTTGTTTGATCCTCTTCATATTCCCCTTCTACTTATTCTTCATCTTTTGTTTCTTCTTCGTAAAGTTGTTCCATTGATTCATTTTCTTCTTCCTTTAATTCTCATTCACTTGTTTCATCAATTGTTACATTGATGCTTTCCACAACTTTGTTCAACCTCAATTTGTAACACTTGTATTCTTTACTTGTACTTGAGTAACCAACAAGTACTCCTTTGTCCACACGAGAGTCAAACTTTCCCATTCTACCATCTTCTCTTTTGATGTAGCATTTGTTTCCAAATACTCTAAAGTGCTTCACGTTAGTTGGTATTCCTTTCCATAGCTCGTAGGGAGTTTTGTCAGTGGTGTTTCTAAGCATTACTCTGTTTTGAATGTGAACCGTTGTATGCAGTGCATGTGTCCAAAAGAGATCTATCAATTTGGAACCCAAAAACATTGTTCGATCCATTTCATGTACTTTCATGTTCTTTCTTTCAACAACTCCATTCTGTTGAGGTGTCCTAGAAACGAAACATTGCCTTTTTATTCCATGCCTACTATAGTAGTCCATAAATTCCTTTGAAGTGAACTCTCCTCCATTATCAGATCTCAAACATTTGATTTTTGAATCCATTTCATTTTCAACCATTTCCTTGTAGACCATGAAGTTTTCAAAATCTTCTAACTTATTGCTGAGAAAACAAAATGCAATCATTCTTGTATAATCATCAACTAATAACATAAAATATTTCTCACCTTTTAAACCCTTTGTTGTAGTTGGTCCAACTAGATCAGTATGCACAATTTACAGTGGTCTTGTCATTAAATATTATTTTGATTTAAACTAGGTCCGTGTTTGCTTTCCTTGTTAACAATGCTTGCATAAAGTATTGGTTGGTTTCATAATCTGGGGAATTTCTCTAACTTCTTCCTTTTTGCTGACTTTGACAAGGTTATAAAAGTGTATGTGACCCATTCTTATGTTCCATAGCCAACTTTCATCTTCCTTTCCTAGACAACACTTTTCATTTCCAATTTCACTTAGTACATATATGTTGCTTGAAGTTCTTGCAGCGGTTGCAATCAATTTTCCTGAATATTCTTTTCTTATCTCACACTTTTGTGAATCAAAATTAACTGTATGACCTTGTTCACACATTTGACTCACACTTAAAAGATTATGTTTCATATCTTCCACTAGTAGAAATTTTTTTGACTTGGTATTCTTGTTTCCAATTCTGACCATGCCTTTTCCAATGATTTTAGTTGAATCATCATTTTTTAAGGAGACTGATCCATCTCTTTCCTTTCTTAATGTAAGAAACCTGTATTTATCACCTGTCATGTGTTTTGAGTAGCCACCGTCAACATACCAACCACGTTTCTTCTGCTTAGTTTGTAGAGCAAGTGTGCATTCTTCATCGCTATATTGATTATGTTTTCTTATCCATTTAACTAGTACATATGACCAAATTTGCGACGGTTGTTCGTTGATATTGCCACACTTATCCATTGCAATTTCCACGAACGCCGAGTTTTTTTTTTGTCGTAATACTTTTGTCGCTATATCCATGATCTAGGTGTGCGTGGAAACATAAACAAAATTATCTAGCCATGTGTCAGCAACTTCAATATTGGTTAACCTTCTGCATCGATGCAATTTCATCGCAATACCAACGAAGAAATGTGCCAAGCCAATAACTTGCGACGCAGCTGTTGAATGTGCGATGAAATTTTGTTGCAACTTGCGACGAAATTGCATGGTAATATCGACGAGTGCTCTTTCTCAAAACCATATTTATGATGGACTTGTTGTATATTCGACGAAACTTCATGGAACAGTGCGACGAAAATTCATCGCTATAGCAACGATTATGGTAAAAAATTCCGACGAAAGTCCGTCGATATTGCGACGATTACTGTAGGTTTAAAAAAAAAATGTACATGAAATATGGTATTACCATATTACATTGTAATATGGTATTACCTTATTACATTGTAATATGGTATGCCATATTACAATGTAATATGGTAATGCCATATTACATTATAATATGGCATTACTTTTACATTGTAATATTCTAATATATTGTAATATATATATCCCCTAGAAATAATCAAGGCGTTAACCAACCAAATATTGTAAGCATGTGTTATCATGAAGTTGGATTAGAAGTAAGGATACCAAGAATTGTAATGCATCAATATTAAATCTAATGAAAATTGAAATTTCATTTGAAATCAAAGCAAATTTCTTATGATACACAATGGCTGAACCTTTGATACAATGAAGGAGTTGGATAACATAACACTTGAAACTTTTGTTTCCTTGATATCTTGAGAGATGATGAGGCTATGAATTTTCATGTTGAAAGTTTGTAATGAAGATAGTATCATGGAATCTTCGAGACCTTATAGTCCTTGCCACAAATACATGGTTTGGAGAACACATGAAATTGTTCCAAGTTATATGTTTTATGTTTGCAAGAAGTTAAGTAGTTGGTTTAATTTTGTAAGTCACTCTTTGGCTAATATGGTCAATTGTTGTATTTTTACCTAACCATGTTGAAGGTAGAGAGGAAACCACCTTGATATCCTTGTATTTTTACCTAACCTTTGGACATGGTATTGATCTAACACGCTGCTTGGTTTGGACGTCATTTCCTCTAAATGGAAAAGACCTAGGACTAGTCAACATATATGCCTCAAATGATTCAAATGAGAGAGTGAGCATGTAGGATTGGTTGGCCAATGAGCTCCCAAAACCATATGGTTGTGTGAATATTTTAACAATGTAGAGAGTTAAGAAGATAAAGAGG
>ML802404.1:18033-52379 GCA_009831015.1 Picea engelmannii
AGAAATCAAAGAACTGTGAAGCAAAGAAAAGAAGCACAAAAATTGAAAGCTTAGCTAGGCTACTAGTATACAACAAAATCTAGACAGCATTAGAACTTTTCATTTTGGTTCCTCGCAATATTTCAAGCGAGGGTTGCTAGTACTATAGGGAAACAATTGTCCTGTAAAAATTTTGAGATATAAGAATTAGTATCCAAGATAAAAGCAATTTGGAAAGGACCGATCACCTATAAATCTGATGTAATCATCATTACCTTGACACACACAATTATCTCATCAAGATAGAGATGGAGACTGACCAATTCATCGAGAGTCGTGTGCATAGTTCTTTTTAAAGCAGTACCTATATCAAGTAAGCTAAAAATCCGACATTTGTGAGGCATGGTATTGCAATTAGTAATGAAAGTGGTTTTGTGAACATTTTCCCCTTTTACTTTGATTTTATTGTAACCAAACAAACTGTCAAGTAAGGGTCTTAACTGTGACTCTACAACCCGTTGCAAAAAAAATTCAATATTGAGAGGGGAAAAGAGATTTCTCATAACCGCTTGCTTGAAAGTTAGAAGACTAATGCAAGTTCTTATATTACCAGTGGTCCCCGGGGCCGATTTCTAAATTGAGACCCATTCAGGGTGGGCTGAAAAAAATATTCCATCCCTTAAGAAATCTCTCAAATCCCTTCAAAAGGGTGCTTCCGGTGCAGAGTTAACAAATTCTTGTTTTTGCCTAGCTAGTTTCATGAAATGTTGAATAAGACCAAGATCAAAACCACGAAGATCCTCATAAGACCAAGAAAAAACCTTTTGAGATTCACCAAGTAGTCTGGTGGACCTCATCTCTTCTTTACCAGAACATTGGACCTTTATTTTAACATTGGTTGAAGGTTCAAATGTCCTAATGTTCAGGAGGATGGTTTCAATCACCTTCTTCCGTAACTCCTCTTATTTTTGTCTCTCTTTATTTCCTACAACAGTCAAAGAAAATGAACTATCAAGAGGAGTCAAGCCCTCATGAATCTTATTATTTTCTACAGATATAATATCCTCGGGCTCGAGAGGTTCATTTTGAATGAAAGCACAAATGCTCTCATCGTTAGGGATGGCCTTCCAGAATTCTTCATTTTCAGAAATGTATGGACGATGTAGAGATTGGAAAGCACAATCAGGCCAGTGAGGCAAGAGTTGATGAGTAGGAGAGACTGCAAAGACAACTAACTAATCAACTATTGAATTCAACTCCTTCTTAACATGAGTGATGTTGAAATATAGAAGGTTCAAGACAAGTGTCCAAACAGTTTGGGAGTATTGTTCCATTAGCTTGTCGCTAGGAGAGCATGTCTTACGTATCAGGTTCACAACAAGCTTAAAATTTCCGAAAATTGAAAGGTGACCACAACCAAGATTAAGGGAGTTTCCAATGCCTAACAACAAAGCTTCAAATTCAACGACATTGTTTGAATAAGAAAACTCCAACCTGTATGACAGATTATGATTTTTTCCTGCAGGGGAAACCAAGATAATACCAGCCCCATTACCTTCATTAGACTGTGAACCATCAAAGTGCATACACCATAATTCATCGTATAAATCAATTCCTTCCATAGGAATATTATCCTCTTCAACAAATATGGAATACACTACGTCTTCTTCGATATAGTTTACGCTAGATTGCGAAACACTCTCTATGTAGGGATAAATTATTCCTTCTTTAAGGACTATAATATTCTTACCATTCCGAGGAACGGATAAATGTGTCTTGTCATGTGAGAGGTATCCACCTGTTAGGGCTTGCCAATATCTCCCCAAGATAATTGAATAATTTCTCATAGGCATATCAATCACCTGAATGCAAAGGGTTGTCCTTATCTCAGGATGAGCGTATAAAACCAAGGTTACATATTTAATATCACCTATGGTTGTTTTTTGTAGACTATTATAGCATAGCATGCTTCTGGCATTTACATTTTTACATTGCAAGCCTATCTCTTCCATAATAATCTTCGACATGACACTTGGGCCCGAACCACCATCAATGAGGAAACAATGGGAAATCTTATCCATGATCTTTATAGAAATATAAAAAGGGTTTTTTTTTACAGGGTATCTAAATTTATGTACACCTACTTTATTTACAGAAGAATCATCTTCGTCTACCTCTTCAGAAAGATTGGATACAACATAAGCTTTTCCTTCCATGAATTGTTTCAGATGCATCTATTGTTCAGGAAAGACAACCATGTCTAGAAGGGTTGCATATGCTTTGATGTTGGCCAATTGATTCAATATATTGTATTTAGAAGAGGGAGGAGGGGCAGTGATTATTTGACTCTCAGGAATTTTAGGAACCTGGGACGTAGCAGTGGTTGAGGATGAGATTGGGCTAGAAGAACTGTGAGGAGGATCAAATTTACCCTTGGGAGCATAGGCTTTGTTCCTAGTGTTAATAACCATGACATCCTCTAGATCTGCAAAGTCTAGGACAATGATAGTAGCTTTTGGTATTTTACCAAAGATCTTATCTTTGACACTCTTCCTTACCTCACATGTGGTTTCTTCGTGGTTCTCCTCGCAAACGTTACACCAACTCCGAGGCAGGATATCCTTAGGCTGGAAATTGTTTTCAACCGGATTTATAAAAGGGGGTGCAAAAGAGGATGAAGCTCCAGGGGTGAGAGGGGAGACAATACCCTTCCGCTCAAATTCTATCATATGATTGTTCATATCTTGTACTAGTTGTAAGAGAGCGGACATATATGTCTGTCTAACTGATTCTCCCTAGGGTAGACTAGTTCATTCAAGTTGTTCTTCATATTCTGAGCAAGTGTGTTGGGTGGAACCGAGATTATCAATGTATTTTTCCTCAAGCCTATGACGGTAGGGAGAAGGAAATGCATTGTAATAATGCATGAAATCGGCTTTGTTCTATGGGCGGATAAGTTCAGGGATTTGATTGTACAACTTGGTGAAACACAAGTTGAAAGACTTGATGGTCTCACCATATTTATAAGTGATTTTATTGTATTCCCTTAACTTCTTGGCAGGTCTTTTGGATTTCCCACAAGTGGATTAAAACCAATAGATTAACTCCTCCCAAGTAGACAGGATATTAGGAGGAAGGTCAAAAAAATTGGTCGCAGCCTTCCCTTCTAAGGAATTGAAAAAAAAGCACATGTAGGTGTCACTGTCGTTGGCCCTTATGTTATGACAAGCATTAGAAAATGCAACTAGGTGTTCGCTAGTATTGGTAGTGTTATTTCCTAAAAACCTAGGCAAATTCTCCTTAAAATTCGAAAGTGGGCGAGTAGCAGGTACTAGGTTAAGAGGAGAGGACACATTCCATGGTGTGGTTGTGGAATCTTCTTCGATATGAAAAAGACCATACTTCTTAATGACTTTGGTGGGGTTTTTAGTAGATTGGACTGGGATATGGTCGTTGTACAAGCTACCAATCACCGATGACAATGAATATTGGGAAGATGGCCCACTTCTAGTGCCACCAAAACCACCACTAGATGCCATCTTATGGATGATAGACAAGGGGAAGAAAGATGAGTTGGATGAATCAAATAAATTCCTCCTTAGAGCACTTTGTTGGACAGACAACACTACGTTTCTTCTTCCTATTTCAGCAATAGGATTGATTTCAGGTGACAAGCCCCTTCTTCTTCTAGAAGCACGAGAATCTAAGGACATGAAAGAAAGGACAAAATTGAATAACCAAAAGGTTACTGTTGATTTCTAGGCTGCCTACGTCTACCTTCCGATTGTTCTTGAACATTAATATCTTGTTCGATTACTGCCCAAGACTGGTTAAGCTCAGCACGAGTCTTGGCAGTGTCTAAAATAGTATGAAATAATTTCAAAGCAATGTTGGTCTGGTCTTAGAGTTCAAGCTCAAGGTTGGGCTGCCTTGCAACAGAAACAATCAAGAATCAATGACAGAAAAGAAAGATGTATAGATGAAAATCGAGCATAAAAATTAATGGGAGAGATATCGAAGATCTCCCTAGTATGGTCACCAAATAAATGTTGAGGAAAAGATATGAATTGATCTTACTCAAGCATTTTTAGACTTTACTTGGATAAAGAAAAGTAGATGGGAATATCACCCTATGTTTATAGCCAACAAAAATAACATCCTAACTCACAAGTATTAAGTGCGAGTGCTTAGGCTAGTCTTTTATCAACAAAAAGCTTGCTAGAAATTCACTTTTTATGTGATTTTCTGAATATAACAATTGCTGAAATAAATGTAAGAACATAAGTAAAGACACCAAGATGGTAATCAAGATAGATGAGACATAAAACAATCCTTTATTTCATTCCAATTCACCAAAGAGTCATTTTCTTTACAAAATCTCATACATAAATCTTGGACCAAAGTCAAACTTAGACATCCTCGATGGAACATACAAAAGGACCTCTGACAGAAAACCAAAACTAAACTCTAAAAGATGGATCATCTTGCCACAGATTGTTGCCCACTCAACTCTGCACAATAGCCTTTATCAATCATGAAAATTAATTCACAAATAGACAAGTCTACATAGACTATCAAAGATAGATCAACACCTCTGAAGAACAAGTGTCTGAATGATTTGATTCAACCCTGAATATTTTTGTCTACAATAAGACCCTTCTATCATACAACAAAATTAGGCTGTGATGAATATATGAATGAATGAAAACTGAACTATCTCAACATAAACTCAAAGAGAAAACCTTAGCATGCTTCTGCTTCTATCCTCCTTTTGTTCCTCCCTTCCTTTTTTATTTTAATAAATTAGAATTGGTTGAAGAAGTTGAACCAATTCCTTATTTAAGTTAATTAAAAGACTCAACTAACTTTAGTTAGGGGGGAAAGTAATAATTATAATAAAGGGTCATAATTAAATAATAACTAGTAGGTGGGACCCCTTGTAACTCCCTTTGGTTCATAACAATCATAATAATCATAACATAACCATTAGTTAAGCAAAAGACACCTCCTTGTGCCTCCCATTAACATATTCACTTTTGGAAATTAAAACTCATGAAATTTGAAATTATTTCAAAATAATACTCATATATCCAAAATAAAAATRTTGTCCAAAGATCCATGAAGTCAACTGTCATGAAACAATAGATAACATAAAACTCAAAAGCCATATTTCCTAGTCTGTGATGCAACCTTTCCTTGGTTGATGTTGTCACCTCTTGATTTTCTTGAATTTGCCTTAGGCTATGCATAGCCTTTAGGCTTAATCTCGTTGATCACGTGGGAACAATCATCCCTCAAATGCATCCGGGAATACATAGATTTGTTAGAGTCATTGGAGGGTGAGGAAGGGGAAGAAATGGATTTTCCTTTATCAAGTGCATGGTGGGCTTCAGTCTTCAATATCTTTCTAGCATGGGAGGATTGCACTAGCGAGTGGTTAGGGGAAGCTTGGACAAAGGGGTTCAAAGGAGGAGGAGTAGGCAAAGACAAGTTGGGCCAGCCATGATGTTGGGATACTGTCGGGTGGACAATCTCTTGTCATCCATCATTTTCAGGGACCTCAGGTTGTAAGGAGACATCAGGAGGTACAGGGATACCGGGGGCTTGCGGGGCTTGGAAGGGAGGCCTTTCAAGCCTAGGTTGGACTATTCCCTACCCAATCCAATTAAAGAATCCGAGATGGAAAAATTGGCCAAGATTTTATGAATCATCGTCAAAATGTATGGAGAACCTGGGCCTTCTTGGGCCTCGGTTCCAGTTACCTCTACCTTTGTTTCCTCGACCATGGCTTCCTTGATTGAAAAAACTCATCCTGCATGCGTAAATGATTAGAAAATAGTCTTCTAAATAACCATACATGACACTTAAAAATATGAAATAGATTTGGCTCAGAATGTATCAGACTCATGTAATCCAATCCATACAAATTGTTTTATTGTTAATCAACGAGTAGGGGGGTGAAAGAGGGTCCTGGGAGATGTGAGGGATTTGTATTGAGCGAAAATATGATATAATGAAAGGGGAAAAAAAATGGTCACTTCTCAATGACAACAAAAATAAACTGTAAAGAAAACCAATAAAACCTCACTGCAATCCACCCAAGACACTACCACTTTCATCCATTTTAACACAGAAATTCTCTTGGCTGTAATCAATCTCAGAACAGTAAGTATTCCAATAATTAAATATCTATGTACTTAACTAGTTCACTATCCAATAATCAAATATCCAACACAGTTCCATCACAAAACAATAAGTATTCAATATAATTTGTAAGAGGTTTTGTTCCCTTCATTCACACACTCTGAGTTTTATAACAATTTGCGAACAATACCCATTTCCAATCTGTAACTATCAAAATCAACCACTACCCATGCATTTCTTCAATCCACTACTATATTCAAAAGCCATGCTTGCAAAATAATAATGAAGTCACTATTACTGCAATAGAGCCCATCAAAATGCAATGATATTTGTTAACATATATATGCAGTAACCAAAATAATGAAGACCAAATTTCCATGCCTGAAATGACAATTAATTATACAACCAACAACCATCATTTAGACACAAGCTATGCACAGGGTAATTTGCCCAGGCAATGTAGTTCTGCCACTGTAAAATAAAAACAATTCAATGTGACTTAAAAGCTGGGCCACCTATCCAGCATGATTGTCATCAACAACATGCATGTTTTAAAAAGTAATCGATTGCAATAAATAAACATACTTAAAATTATGTGGGTTCCCCTGAGTATGAAAACCAAGCTATCCATACTACACACAGTGCACAACTAACAAAACTCCACGGTGCAACATTTTCACTTAACAAAACAAACACAAAGTCACGATAATAACTCAACATATCATGTTGAGCCATCGGTTTAATATAAGATTGCTTCGATTTAGTCACACCATGATCGACCAGGTTGTGTACACTCAGGCTTGCTAAATCAACAAACACAAGGATGCAGTGGATATACTTTCTACATTCATCCAGTTTAGTAGTCATTCGGCCCCAAAGAAAACCATAGTTACTGTGACCATTATCTTTTTTTCAACCACACAATGCGACATGAACAATGTCAAGCATTTTCACCAATGATAGCTAAACATTCAAATAATCATCAATGCAAAAACTAGTGATTGTGTATCTACCAAACAACTTGTCATTGTCTTAAAAATCAACAACCTAACAAGTTGTAGCAAGGACACATACCCACGCATCCAATCGAATCGGGGCAGAGGCCCTTCCTGTTAACAACACTGAGCTATCGACATAAGGAGAGTAATTGTGTGCTTTGAAAGTGCAACTGGTAAAATAGGGTTTACCACTATTATAACCGAGCCAGTGAATATATACCAACCAACATGACTATCATACGACCAAATGGGAGAGCCTATTCTCAAAATTGTCAATAATTATACAACCATCCAATCGAAAACTGAGTCATAAATGACAGGCCGGGCTGGTCTTCTTAAACAATTTCCTGAGTGGAGGTCCAAGGTTGTTCGGTAGTCAACATGGGGAGAGCAGAGCCACTCTTCGTAATGGAAAAACCCCCAAGGACACAGTGTATTCAAGATGAACCACGACTCGTTCGTGGTCGAACACAAATCTATGATAAGGGCCATAACTAAAAAGTAGGGCTCTAGTATGGCCTGGCAAAGGCTATTTAATGCACGTAGGGTATAACCCTCATTCTCTTCGTTCAACAATCACAACATAACAATGAATAAAGGGACAAGGAAGAACCAAAACCTTATTTCGTGACCCCTGGTGGTGCAATCAACCAATGTCGAAGTGAACAAAACATACTGACATAGAAAACCTTCGACCATTAAACCCATGAAGTGTAGAGACTGGATTAGTGAAAGTGTGTGAAGATAGCTATCCACCCAATATTAAACAAAAACCCTCTAACCAAACAACAGTGATAAAAAAGAACTATCACCCAGGAAGACCAATAACCTCAATGAACTCAAAATGTTACAGGAAGAACCATTCACTCTTCATTTCTAGAACCCAAACTTCACACAATTGCAACACTTAGGAAAACAGAAACCCATACAACTGAGCCAGTAATCATTTCATACCCAATGAAAAATCATGAATGGCCAAAAAAAGACATACCTGTAATTGAATTCCTTAAAACGAGAGTTGGTTGAGTGGTTCCTCCCTGCTAAAATCTCAGAGCATAACCACAACAACAAGATCGAACAATAGCCCGACTAGGGTGGCGGCCAATAGGAAGAGTAAAGGTGATGTGCAATAAATGCACGTCACCTCCACCCATATCTCATTAACTCATCAGTACATGCCAACAAATTCTCCATTAACATGATTCATCAAACATGTATTGAAACCATCACCACATTAAAATCCAATAGCACGATCACCATATCCCATTTCACAACATATAACTCAAGCAAAATTGCATAACCATCAACGTTCACCACCTTATCAAATGAGCCACTGATGTTCAATCTATCCAAATATACCATATGTGGATCAGCCACATAATTCAATTAACCATCGCATGACCATTAGCACTATCACCTTGCCAAGTGCACCACCAATATTTCACACCATATGCATATTAAACATGTAATTCAATCACAATTTCATAACCATTTACTTGCTAGTTAGGGCTTAACAATAATCATCAAGTGTTTTCATGCATGTAGTATAGTTAGGATAGCTTTTTAATCTTCCTCTTGCAATTGTTTCTCATTTCTTTTAAGTTATTCACATGTGATATTGCAGAACTAGGTCCCTTTTCCTTGCATTTGTCATAGTATTTTGTCTCTCTCAAAACTTCCCTTCATGTAATTTTAGTAACATGTTTGTTATGAAGGTGTAATAAGAACAGACAACAATGACATTAATGAATAGCATAGGTAGTAGTAACATAAGGAATCAACCCTTCATAAACCAATAACCACAAGATCTTCATCAACCATGTGAGCCGTGTCACACATCATGTCAACCTCAAAATGAACATATCTTCTCTCCAATAGTTCAAGGGGGTCCCACCTACTAGTATTATTTAGTTTTTATAATAATAGGCTTTATCAATACTTTGCGGGCAAAATTTTGTTGACAATTTCGATCGTCAACACTCTCTATAGGCATAACATCTCACTTTCTCATGCAGCAACAACTCCAAAAATATTCCCACAACACCTACTATGGCTGCCCTCAATCTCCAATGCTCTCCACTCCCTTGTTGCTCCAAAAAATACCCGGAAAGGCCACTCAAATTTAACGTTTACCCACGAGATTTGATTGGCATTCCCCAAGGTTGATTGTACTTAGCCCCCATGCTCTAATAACTATGGGATGTGACTTTTTCCACCAACCCCTCTTACATGTGTTTAATGATTGGGCCCTCATTCAATCAAAAGAAAATTAGAAAGGTTCACTCAAGTAATAATTTTAGTAAAGTGGGTTTATTACACATCAAAATTCCTCACTTTGACAATATCACACTCTCATTATCGCAAGTGTCACGCTTTTGTCGCAAGTGTCACATTCTATTTCTGTAAGTGTCACATCGTGAACGACACCATTAAACACTTGATACAACCCATAAAGCATGTTAGAAGAAGGAGCCCTATCATCTGACACTCCGAACACGTTCTTTTCTATGGGAATTGCTCATCTTGGAAACTTTTGGGAAGATCGACGCTCCCCTACTCATACATAGGGAGTACTAGCACTCTTTGTCCATATCACAGGGAGTGTTGTAGCACTCTATTTCCCATTCTAAGGGAGCGTCGATTTGGTTGAGGAAATCTTGGAAAAAATCTCATTTTCTTCTAAACACAAATATGGATGGATCAAGTTGGTTTGGCTCGAATCTAACTCTTGGGTTGCATCTAAGGGAGATATCACAACTATTGGAGCCATATCCTCAAATAATTCCAAATATATCCAAGGTGGTTGAGCCTCTTAAATCCTATAAATGGAGGAATTCTCATGTTGAACAAGGAGGAAAAAATCAGTAAAGCATTGTTATTTTGATTGTGGATCTTTCGAGCAAGGGTTAGACGAGGAGGACCTGGAGAGGTTGCTGCAACATCATCTGAAGATTGTAAGTTTCCTTTTGAATTTCTCATTAATATAATTGGCCTATTTCCTTCTCGTATGTGTTTACATGTTATTTTCTATGCTTGTCTTAATCTTCATAGATCGATTGAATTTATCTAATACATCAGAGTAGGAGATAATCGTTTGTTCCTTGTTTTCCATTGCAGGTATTGTTTGGAAATCGCTTATTGGAGCATCTTGGAGAAACTTCATAAGTGAGGTACATCATACTTCCTCTCCTTCTCTCTTTTTCTATGGATAAAATGAATCTATAGGAATGGTAGTGTCAAAAGGTAGTTTTCTGTCTTGGTAGAGGGGTTTGCACTCCAAGGGAAAGTTCACCTGTCCACAGAGGAATATTTCTGTAACAGGGTTGGAATTAATACCCATGAATATTCCCCCCTTTGGAACCCTTTCTTAGACATTCCTATAAATTCCCCTCTCTTGTGGAAACTTAGCCCCCAATTACTTTGTCTATGTCCACCCACAACCAACGTCACATTTATTTTATTATTACGACAATATACAATGTTTACAATTTCCATATTCGGGCCCATATAAATACATTGTATTTAATTATAGATTGCTAAAATGGGGATTATAAATAGAGGTGTTACATCCACCCCCTACAAATTGCACTGTCCTTAGTGCACAACATCATACTGATATACACATGTAAAATTTACATCATAATTCTTGAAACTTTTGCAAGTTCAACTCGTGCAACAATTTCAACCATCAATCTCTCACTCCCTAAAAATTTCACAACCCAAGGAAGTGTTCCCCCTTCTAAACCGCAATGCCTCAGGATGTACCACTTCCCTTTCACGGCTCTAGTGCAGATTACATAGAGACTCTCCAATAACTCCAGCTTCCAAAATGGAGCCTTTCATACTTATGTACGTTCAAATTTCTTAAAAACATTATGGTTACTCCTCATGCACGGTCTCCTCATTCTCCCATGTGACATCTTTAGGATCGTATCAGGTCCATTGAAATATTCCCAGCCCAATGGATTTGTTCCAGATCACTTTGACTTTTCGATCGAGGATGCGCATTAATTCCACTTGAAATTCCCCTTTGTGCTCCACCTGGATCATAGTCCAACCAATCACGTGGTTAGGATCGGGCACATATTTATTTAATAATGACACATGAAACACATAATGAATTATCATGGATGTAGGAAATGCAAGTATGCATGCAACTGGGACTATCTTCTCTAAAAATTCAAATGACCCATAATATCTTGCTACCAACTTTGGGAAACCTCCTAATCTTAGCGAGCTCCTTTTATCCTTTACTTTTAAAAACACATTCTCTCCTACTTTAAATTCCATATATGTCCAATGTGTATCTACATAACTCTTTTTATTTTCCTCTGCAACTTAAATTCTGCCTTATCTTAACCATTTTCTCTTCCATTTCCCTTATAAATTATGGCCCAATAACTGCTTTATCTACTAGGTTGTCCCAACTCACTAGAGTGTTGCATTTCATTCCATACAAAGATTAAAATGGGATCATATTCAATGATTCTTGGTACCCATTATTGTAAGAAAAATCAACTATATGAAGGTACTCTTACCACTTGGAAGGTTTGTCCATTACATAGAATGTCAACATATCTTCAATTATCTGGTTAGTCCTCTCTGTCTTCCCATCCGAATCTGGATGATATGTTGTACTAAAATTCAAATTAGTTTCAAATCCCTTAAAAAACCTCATTCAAAAGTTGGAAGTGAACTTAGGATCTCTATTTGACACTACTTCTTTAGGCACACCATGTAGATTAACAATCTCCTTCATGTAAATATATACAATGTTGGATGCCTTGTGAATCATTTTCACTGGAATAAAATGTGCAACCTTTGTAAGCTTGTTCACCACTACCATGATGGAATCATGCTACCTTGTTATTCTTGGCAACCTGGTGATAAAATCGATTGTAACTACCAACCATTTCCATTCAGGAAAGGGAAATGGATGTAACAATCCCAATGGATACCTGTGCTCCATATTCACTTTCTGACATTCCATGCACCTAGCTATGTAATATGCCACATCCTTCTTCATTCCCGGCCATAAATATTGGTTTCTCACTACTACAACTATCTTCTAGTATCCTATATGACCATCATATGGTACATTGTGCATCTCCTTTAACACTAAATATCTTGAATGTTGAATGTTAGGAACATAAAATTTGTCCTCAAACAAGAGGATTCCATCCTCTTCCATCCTGTAATATTTCAACTTTAGTGGTCATTTTCATGTTGCGGTCCTTTTGTAACTTGTGCATAATGTTGATATGATGTTATAACTTCTAAAATTCTTCTTTTAAAATTTGAACAATACATGCTAATGGCTGCAACACACATTTCATGCACCCTCATGTTGGGTGCATCGACCACTTTATTCTCTTTACCTTTGTTATGTTTGATGTCAAAGTCATATTCACTGAGAAATTCCATCCATCTAGTTTGTATGGCATTCAGTGTTGGATGCTCAAACAAGTGTTTCAAACCACTATGATCTGTCTTTAGCTCGAACTTTCTTTCCATGAGATAGTACCTCCACATTTTTAAGGTGTGAACTATGGTTTCCAACTCTAAGTCATGGGTAGAATAATTTCTATCATGCTCCTTAAGTTTCCTTGACTCATAGCATACAACATGCACATTCTACATAAGGACTCTACCAAGCCCTTCCTTGCGTGCATCTATTCACACAACAAAATATTCATCCATATATGCAACCTTTAGAATAGGTGCACTAGTCAATCATTCCTTTCAGTGTTGGAAACTCTCCTCATACTTAGAAGTCCATTCAAACTTTATTCCCTTTTTCTGTAGTGAGGTGATTGGATTTGAAACTTTGGACAAAACCTGCAATGAATCTCCTATACTATACAACTAATCCCATAAAGGATATTACTTCTGAAACATTCTTTGGCGTTGGCCAACTTTTGATATCTTCAATATTTCCAGGGTCCATTGCTATGCCCTCCTTTGAGACAATGTATCCCAAATAATGAATTTTCCTTTGATAGAGAGTGCACTTGCTTAGCTTGGAATACAATTGGTGCTCTCTCAACACTCATTCTCCTCCTTTATCTTGGAGTAGATAAGAATATCATCCAAGAATACAATGGAGAATTTGTCAAGGTAATGTATGAATACTCCATTCATTAGACACATAAATGTAGTTGGCGTAATTGTGAATCCAAATGGCACCACCAAAAAATTATAATGGCCATACCTTATCTTGAATGCTATCTTGTTGGTGTCTTCTTCTCTAATTCTCACTTGATGATAACCTGAACTTAGGTCAATCTTGGAAAATATTGTTTCTCCTTTCAATTGATCGAAAATATCATCGATCTGTGGTAGAGGGTATGTGTTCTTTATTGTGACCTTATTAAGTTGTTTGAAGTCAATACACAACCTCGAAGTTCCATCCTTTTTCTTCACAAAGAGAACTGGGGCACCCCAAGTTGAGACACTTGGGCATATGTATCCCTTCTTTAATAGTTCTTCTAGCTGCATCTGCAACTATTTCATCTCTGGTGTGCTCATTCTATCGATATTTTTAGACACTAGGGCAGCACTAGGCATCAAGTCAATAGAGAAATCAATATCTCTCTTGGGTGGCAATCTTGGCAACTCCCCAAAGACATATTCATAGTCCTTTAGTATTGAATAATATTCAAGACTTGACTCCTTATATTTAGTTGGATCTTCCATATGTGCTACATATGGATGGATCCTTTCCTAAAACTTATTTTCAGATGTAATTCTGAAATCTCTCGAACAAATATAGGTCTTGAAATACCTTGCACCGTCCTTGAATTTCCTTCTTCATCAAGGCATGTGAAATCCTTGTTGTATTAATCTAGGACAACATGATTCTTGTCTATCCAATCCATGCTAATTAAGAAAGCATATGAACCAAGTGGTATGATGTTTAAATATTCCTTAGTTCCAACTCCATTCATGTTCACAAGGCAATATTTGACAAGTTTATTTATTTTCCTCCTGGTTCTAGTGGCTAGTTGAACCAACCAAGACTTTTCATTCCTACATCTCTTCAATTTAAACCTTTCAACTATTTTTGGATCTATATATCTATGAATAGCTCCATAATAAATCAAAAATAGTTGTGGGATTGTGATCAATCTTACCTTCTACCTCAATCATGTGAGATTGGTATTCTACTTGTCTATTCTCTAAGGTTGCATAAATTCTTGGCATGTTCCTTCCCATGTCATCCATGGTATCGTCTTCCTGAATATTGTGAATAATCCTCATCCTATCCCCCTTGTGAGGAAAATACTTTTACAAGTGGTCTCCTTTACATCCCCAACACTTTATAGGATGTTTCCTTCGACTTTCCCCCAAGGAATCTATCATTTTATGATCACCTTCTGTTGATTGTCCTTGTTGATATTCTTGAGAGTTTTTCTTGATGAAAGGTGGCTTGAATCCTTTCTTTATCTGATCTATCTTTCCTTTCTTCTTATCATCCCAGTCCTTTTGAAAATTTGGTCTTCCTTTCCTCTGCTCATAAAGATGATTTTCTCTCCTGATGTCCTCCTAATCCAAATACTTGGGGTTATCATATTGTATCTTGTCAGTGTAGGAGGGTAACCCACTTAGAAACCTTTGGATTTTGACTTTCTCATCCTTTATGACGCCAACATACTTCAACAACTTAAAGAACCTCCTTTCATATTCATTCATTGTCATGATTCCCAACTTGAGTTCAAAGAACTATTTCATCTTCTTTTCATAATAACTCTCTAGCAAGTACTACTGCTGGAAATATCTCTTGAATCGATTCTAGGAAATTCTCTTTTCATCAATGTTCTTGACTTGCTTGATTTGATCCCACCACATAGATGCTTTTCCTTGAAGATGGTATACTACAATTTTGGCTTCTACATGTGATGGATAATCATGCAATTGGAAATATTTTCTCATGCCCAACAACCACGATTCAACATCTTCTCCCATTCTATTCTCTCCATCAAATGATGGTGGCTTTATTTTCTTGAGATCTCCTTGCAAAATATCTGCCTCAATCCTCCTTATCTGATTTCTAACAGGGGACACGTTGAGGATGCTCTTTGAACTTGAATGTGTGTGTTCCCTTCTAGTAGAGTGTCATGGTGAATGGAAATGAAGATGTTTTCTCATACTCATTGACTGCCTAGATCCCCCATGGTCATGAGATCTGAAAGTTACTACTTGCCTTGCACTAGATGATTATTGACTTGCTTCTACAACATATTCAGACTATGTAGTATCTCTTTATGAGCCCTCATCATCCTTTCATTATCCACACTATAATTGTGCACTTCCTTTTGCAAGATTCTCATGGTCTCATCCAACTCTACCAACTCCACTTTGCTTCTATGTCCATTGGATTTGGTCTTTGAATTCCCCATGCTGACATGTAGACCTCAGATCTCATCTTCATAGTTGTAAGAACCTTGAGCATCATCCATATCTATAGTACTCATATAGTGACCATATATGTGGCCCATACCTCTAATTATTCAAGGAATGTGCATGCAACAATTATTTGTTAGAGTTAAGCATGATATACAATTGTCATGAATTTAATCTACAAACCCCTTTTTCTTTGAATTTTCGAAGGAACATAGCTAAACAAATAAAAAATCTAAACTTTCAAACATATTCCTTTATGAATTAAATTTCCAGTAGTTGTACCCATGCTTCAATTTGATTTTCGAGCTCAGATTTATGGCTTTTGAAAATCAATAGTTTCACTCATTTTTGAACCTATTTCAATAGTACCAAAAATCTCAAGGGATGACTTCTTCCTGTTGTAGAAGAAAATATGACAAGAAACATAATTTTTTTTATATCGGGCACTAATAATATTCATTATTTTTAATACAAACAGACTCTCATATTTATAATCTCACACTCCAACTGAATTTTGCATCAATATATATTGGACAATTTTGTCCTTTTACATTTCTTCTAGACTATATTTTTTGGCCAAAAATGTCTATATCCCTAATGGAGCAGAATTGGAAACTCCCCTCAAGAAAAAAACTGTCTAAATTGATGATTAGATAAAAAGTTTACTAAATAAAAATTTATGGATAAGTGAGTTGGGGTCCCTTTTCTTCCTCCAAAAATTTCAAAAATCTCCCTAGTGTGTCCAAAAATAATGGATTTTTCCTTATTTCAGCATCTCCACTCCACACCCCTTTGAATTTTATCAGGAGGCGAAATGGTTATCTTCATGCCTCCTTTTTGAGATATCTATCAAATTTTCACCCTTACCCAAGCCCTGGTTTTCGAGCATGACGCACACCTTCAAAAGTCACTATTTTGTGTTTTTCAAGAAATGGAAGGGAAATTAGCTAGTGTGCCTCACTAGCATTCGTGTATCCCTCGTCATTGTAGTCATACACCTAAAATTTCATCAAAAATTGAGTTGAAATGCTCATGTTATGCCCAAAACAAGTTTTGGGCTCCAAATGTTTTTTGTAAATTACAAGTTTTCTCCTTCCCTTTTCCTCCTCCTCTTTTCTTCTCTTCTCTCTCTCTTTCTTCCTTCTTTTCTTTTCTTTATCTCTTCCTCTTGTTCTCTTATTTATTTTCTTTCCATTCTTTCTCCTTTATCGATGATTAAAAAATAATTTCTTGCTGATGTATCGACGTCCAAAGATCATTTTCCACCAATATGGTCTTCCATATCAGTGGTGGAAGATGTTTCTTCTCCACCGACACTGTCTCCCTTGTCGATGACAAAATATTTTTGTTCCTTGCCGACATATAAAAAATGAAATGATTTTTTTTCTCTCTAGTGTATCGATGATGAAATGTCTTTTTCTCACCGATATATCAATGAAAGATGTTCATTCTTTGTCAATACACACTATATCAATGACAAGAAAATTTATTTTGTTGGTTTATCAACGACAAAAGCCTTTCTTTCACTGGTTTATCGATGACAAAAAACCTATCTTTTGTTGGTTTATCGTTCACAAAAACTTATCTTTTTTGTTGACGTTTCAACAATGAAAAATTATCTTTCGCTAGCGACTTGTCTTCCTTCATTGACAACTTAGTTTCTTTCCTTATTGATGTATCATTGCAGATCTTCATTCTTTCATCGATACACACTGTATTGGCGGAGAAAACTTGTTTTCCTCTATTTTTGCAGTTTTCAAAGTTCTTCCCTCACCAATGTCTTCATTCTTCATCGATACACACTAGATCCACGGCTCCAACATTTTGACACTTAGTCAATTTTTTCATGATTTTTGGGCTCACAACTGTTGTGAAAATGACCAAATCATCCATCTGATCTAAATTTAATCATCGAGAGGTCAAATTGACCCCCTTAACAATCAAAACACATTAAAAAAAATTAAGTTTAGGGCCTTGACCCTGAATTCGCATGGTTAGGAAAAACATATTTTTAGCCAAAATCAACACATAAATTTAAGTTTGGTTGTTGTACAGAGCCATACAATCTTGTTGTTGAAACCGGAGATTTTATACACTCTATAGTTTCCTCACTACACAAACCATGATTTTTTTTTTTTGAATCTTAGGGAAAATCTTAGGGTCAATATGTCACCCATGGGATAATTTTCCATGCTTTTTCCAAGAAAAGGATTCACTAATTTCCATTTTTTCTAAAAGTGATTCACCCAAATTATATAGAATAAAATTATTTTACCTTAAAAATAGCCCAAATTTTGTAGATAATATATAAAATCCTTAGAAATTTGAATATTTTTACAAAAATATCGCTAATCATTTTATAGTTTGCATATTAAGGGCTAGTAAGATTTGCCAAGGTTTCTACATTCTAAGATAAATTTCCATCCTTCAAATTATCCATGTTAATAAAATTTTGATACAAATAAAATAAATACATCTAACAACACTATTTAAACATGAATGCAACTCATTTATCATTGACAAATGAGCATATAAATTTCTATAAACTTAGAGTTCATGCACATAAATAAAAACTCATAAATAAAATTGACAAACAAAGATAAAATCACTTATATTTTAACAACAAATGAGAAAATGACTATAGGGGATAGACGTTCCTTGCAGCTGTATATTTTTCATGCCAAATATCAGCAGCAAATTACCCTCAAGTTGGGGCTATGAATCCACAAAACAAGGTGTCTCCCTCACAACCCAATTCACTCCCATAGCCAACCAATTTTCTAACAGTTGTCCCAATCCTCCATCTCTCTTCCCCTCAACCTATGAAAGCCAAGGAATTGGGATCCCCCTTCTACATACAGTCCCTCATGACTTCCTTCTTCCCTCTAGGGCTCTGGAACAAGGTTAGCTAGGAATATCTAATGATGGGGACTCCAGGGATGCCAACTACCCCAATAAAACTAACAAAACAACCCACTATTCAAGGGAAATCCACTCACACAAAAATCTACCTCTCTATGGGCCTAACAACCCATTGTCTCATGCAAAAAAAAATCCAACAAGCTTCCCACAACACCTACTATGGATACTCTCAAGCTCCAATTCTCTTCACTCCCTTGCTGCTCCAAAAATTGCATGCCCAAAAACTGTTGGGTATATTCTTTGCAAAATTGATCCCATGTATTGTACAATGACATGGGATATAAGGGGGAATGGGAGGTTCTTAGCACTCCCCAGCCAGAAGTTTTGTGGGGGTTTAGGGGCGAGAGCCCTTGAGAAAAAAAAAATCGTCCATTTTTAGTGGTTTTTTGCAGTTTTTCAACACATGGTTTTTTCCGATTGTTTTCTAATTCCAGTTAAGGAATTAGGGTTGTTGACTAATCCGTGTCAATGGATTAGGGTTTTGGATGCCATGGGATCATATATGTATATTTTATTATAAACAATGAGAATATGAGTAAAATATTAGAGGTGAGACTCTAAACATGTTGCTAGTTTTCCCAGTTTGGGTTTCTAGTGTAAAAATATCTATGCAATGTGTGTGTGCCATTGTATATTTTCTGTTTTTATTAAGAATTTGTTTGCAGTAATTAATTGTATAAGGTTAAAATCTACAAAAATTTCCCCCAAAGGCCACTCAAATTTTACTTTTACCCATGAGAGTTGACTCACATTCCCCAAGGTTGATTGTACTTAGCTCCCATGTTCTCATGACTATGGGATGTGAATTTTTCCACCAAACCCTCTTGCATGTGTTGAATGATTGGGCTCTCATAAACTCAAAAGGAAATTGGAAAGGTTCACTCGAGTAATAATTTTAGGAAAGTGGGTTGGAATTAATACCCATGAATACCCCNCCCCCCCCCCCCCCCCTTGACCCCTTTCTTAGACATTTCTAGAAACTCCCCTCTCTTGTGGAAACTTATCCTCCAATTACTCTGTCTGTGTCTACCCTCAACCAATGTCACATTTATTTTATTATTACGATCATATGCAATGTTTACAATTTACATAATTGGGGCCCTGACCATACATCATATTTAATTACATATCGCTAAAATGGAGATTATAAATGGGGGTGTTACATATCAGGTCGACTATGATTTAAATACATAAGGCTACTGACAAGATATTGATAGAGTGTGGCATAAAATTTCAAAGAATCACACTCTTTAGTTAGCTTCACTCTTGATTGATAAGGTGTAGCACAGGGTTTACAATGTTCCATTTTGAAATTCTATATAAGATTCAACACATATTTAGGATGAGAAATAAATATACCATCATCCCACTTGTAAAACTTGGATGCCCAAAAATAAATGAAACAAACCAAGGTCAATCATCTCAAATGTGTCTATTAACTATTTCTTCAAACCAAAAATTAAATTAACATTTATTCCAGTAATGACTCAGGTCATCCACATACAATGAAACAATTAATGTTTCACAATTTACATCAAATACATAGATATATGATCTAAATCACAATGTTTGAACTAATATTGAAGAAAAAGTGATCTATCTTCTCATACAATTCCCTAGAATAGTTGACACACAAGGTTGCCATCCTTCTAAAAAACTAGGGGGTTGCTACATATACATATCTTAAGTGAGATACACATGTAGAAAAAAGTTCAACAACATAGGTATTCCAATAGAGGACGAACACCTTCAGTAACCACTCACATAACCAGATCAAAGATCAACACACCGATGTTTTCACGTGGTAAAACCCCTACGAGAAAACATCCATGACCCCAGCCAATGCGACCACTTGGAGCAGTTTATTAATGAAAAAGAAAAATATTACAAAGAAATTTTACAAGAGAGTTTCTCACAATAAATCATCGGAAAATGACCCTCCATGCTCTTTAAATAGAGATCATGGACCAATCAGGTGTTAATCCATAGATCAATGGCCATTAAGATCGAGGATAATATGAATGATCAGATCACTCTATGTCGGGAACATATCGTGATCTCTAGATTTCCTAACTACAAATGCACACTAATGTATACTAAAAAAACACAATAAGAAACACACTTTTACCTAACGACACATTAGACCAAGTAGATCTTAACTAACTCCTAAGTGTCTAAATATCCTAACATCCCCCCTTAAGAAAAACTTGGGATATGATTGAAGGATTTACAATAGTGACACAATAGGAGAAGGAAGGAGGAATTAGAGCCTATCCCCCATTAATGACAACTTCATGAACTCCTAATATAGATCAAAGTTTGGAAAACTTCACTTCTGTAAGAGACTTTGTGAAAACGTCTGAAACTTGATCTTCTGCAGGGCAAAAGAGCACTTCAATAACTTGATCGTGAATTAGCTTTATGATGAAGTGCATGTGTAGCTCGATTTTCTTGTTGTGGTGATGTTGAAATGGGTCTTTGGCGAGCTTGATGGCACTCTAATTGTCACACCAAAGGCTAGTCAGATGTTGCTGCTGAAATCCAAACTCTGAAAGGATCTATCAAAGCCACAAGGCTTCTTGACTTGCATTTACCATTGCTCGGTACTCTTCTTCTGCTGAAGAAATTGCAATAGCCTTCTATTTCTTATAGTCCCAAGTGACAGGTCTTGAACCAAGGCTGAAAACATAACCTGCAGTAGACTTCAGATCATCAGGGTCGCCGACCCAATTTGAATCAGTGAAACCAACAAATAAAGGAGTCCCCCCTGAACTATAATGCATCCCGAACTGACCTATACCATAGACATAGCGAAGTATCCTTTTAGATACTTTCCAATAAATTTCATGGGGTGTTTTCATTTACCGAGAAACAAGACCAACAACAAAGGAAAGATCGGGACCGGTATGAGTCAAGTATAAGAGGATACCAACTAACTGACGGTACATGGTAGCATCAACTTCGGGAGAAGTACAAGTGGCAGTAAGATTGACTCCAAACTAGAAGGGAGAAGGGGATGGTTTACAATCATCCATGTGAAAGCGATGAAGAAGGTCACAAGCATACTTAGACTGAGAAAGAAAAATTCCTTCATTGGTTTGCAAAACTTGGAGGCCAAGGAAATAGTGCAAAAAACCTAAGTCTGTCATTTCAAATTTCTTCTTAAGGTTGGTTTTCACATGGTTTAAAAGTTTTGAGTCACTACCAGTAAGGATAATGTCATCAACATAAAGGACAAGGATTCTGAGATGGCTTCCTACTTTCTTGGTAGAGACATTAGGATCAGAATGGCATCTAGAGAATCCAGTGTTAATAAGAAAGTTGTCCATTTTGGCATACCAAGCTCTGGGAGCTTGCTTAATACCATAAAGAGATTTCTTAAGGTGACAAATAAGTCTAGAGTCATCCTAGACATAGCCAAGAGGTTGTTCCATGTAGATTTATTTTTGAAAATATTCATGCAAGAAGGAGGATTTAACATCCATCTGATGGACCTCCCATTTATGTGAGGCAGCAAGGGAAAGAACAAGGCGGATGGAATTCATTTTGGCTACAGGGGCAAAGGTTCATTATAGTCAATTCCTTCAACTTGGGAAAATCCTTTGGAAACTAACCAAGATTTGTGTCTTTCAACACTTCCATATGATGCATACTTAGTTCTGTAGACCCATTTACATCTGACAAGTTTTCTTCCTTTTGGAAGAGGTACAAGATCCCAAGTATCATTGGCCATTAAAGAACGATACTCTTCATTCATTGTTGTATCCCAATCTGGATGACTTGAAGCTTATGCAAATGTCTATGGATCATGAGTCTCTGAAACTTGAGCCAAAAGATAAGAGGCTCATTGGAACTGTGAACATGTCCGACACTGATCTGAAGGATCATCGACAAGGTCACCAGTTTCTTCTCGTGTTGAATGAACCCATATAGGAATATGTGGAGTTGGTGTTGGTTTAGGTTCAAAGGACTCATTTGGAGGAAGGTGAGTAGGTGGAGGTGGATTTTCATCCTCACTGTCATCATCTGAAGAAGAACCCAGAATAGGAATAGAAGAAGGCACAAACGTCGAAGATGGCTCACAGGCCGAAGAAGGAACAATCATCAAATTAGGCTCGTAGGACAAGATATTTTCATCAAATTTAACATCTCTTCTAATAATAATTTCAGTACAATGTGGTTGAAGAAGTCTATAACCTTTGACATCTTCAGAATAAGCAACAAATATACACTTCTCACTTTTAGGTTGCAATGCTTTCCTTTTCTCATCAGGAATGTGAGCCCATGCTATACTGCCAAATACACAGAAGTGACTTACATCTGGTTTAATTTTAGTCCAAGCTTCTTCCGATGTTATATTTTTAAGAGCCTTTGTGGGAGTGTGATTTACTATGTAATCCCATGTATTGTACATTGATATGGGATAAAAGGGGGCATGGGAGGTGATTATCTTTCCCCAGCTAGAAGTTTTGAGAGGGTTTAGGGGTGGGAGCCCTCGAGAAAAAAAACTTCGTCCATTTTTAGCAGTTTTTTGCATCCTTTTTTGGCAGTTTTTCAACACAAGGTTTTTTCTGATGGTTTTCTAATTTCGTTTAAGGAATTAGGGTTGTTGACTAATATGTGTCAATGGATTAGGGTTTTGGATGCTATGGGATCCTATATGTATATTCTATTGTAAAGAATGAAGATAATGAATAAAATATTAGAGGTGCAACTCTAAACATGTTGCTATTTTTCCCGTTTTGGGTTTCCAGTGTAAAAATATCTATGTAATGTGTGTGTGCCATTGTATATTTTTCATTTTTATTAAGAATTTGATTGTAGTAATTAATTGTATAAGGTTAAAATCTACAAAAACTACCCCCATAGGCCACTCAAATTTTACTTTTACCCATGAGAGTTGACTCACATTCCCCAAGGTTGATTGTACTTAGCTCCCATGCTCTCATGACTATGGGATGTGAATTTTTCCACCAACCCCTCTTGCATGTGTTTAATGATTGGGCTCTCATACACTCAAAAGGAAATTAGAATGGTTCACTCAAGTAATAATTTTAGGAAAGTGGGTTGTAATTAATACCCATGAATACACCCCCACCCCCCCTTTGACCCCTTTCTTAGACATTTATATAAATTCCCCTCTCTTGTGGAAACTTATCCCCCAATTACTCTGTCCTTGTCCACCCACAATGAATGTCACATTTATTTTATTATTACGATCATATACAATGTTTACAATTTACATATTTGGGCCCTCGACCATACATCATATTTAATTACATATCGCTAAAATGGAGATTATAATTGGGGTTTTTACATATCAAGTCGAATATGATTTAAATACATAAGGTTACTAACAAGATATTGATAGAGTGTGGCATAAAATTTCAAAGAATCACACTCTTTAGTTAGCTTCACTCATGATTGATAAGGTGTAGCACAGGGTTTACAATGTTCCATTTTGAAATTCTATATACGATTCAACACATATTTAGGTTGAGAAATAAATATACCATCATCCCACTCGTAAAACTTGGATGCCCAAAAATAAATGCAACAAACCAAGGTCAATCATCTCAAATTTGTCTGTTAAATGTTTCTTCAAACCAAAAATTAAATTAACATTTATTCCAGTAATGACTTAGGTCATCCACATACAATGAAACAATTAATGTTTCAAAATTTACATCAAATACATAGATATATGATCTAATTCATAGTGTTTGAACTAAGATTGAGGAAAAAGTGGTCAATCTTCTCATACCATGCCCCATAATAGTTGACACACAAGGCTACCATCCTTCTAAAAAACTAGGGGGTTGCTACATATACATATCTTAAGTGAGATCAACATGTAGAATTTTTTTTGACAACATAGGTATTCCAACAAATGACAAACACCTTTAGTAACCACTCACATAACCAGATCAAAGATGAACACACCGATGTTTTCACGTGGTAAAAACCCTATGGGGAAACATCCACGGCCCTAGCCAACACGACCACTTGGAGTAGTTTATTAATGCAAAAGAAAAAGATTATAGAGAGATTTTACAAGAGTGTTTCTCACAATCGATCATCAAAAAATTACCCTCGATGTTATTTAAATAGAGATCATGGACCAATCAGGTGTTAAGCCACAGATCAATGGCCGTTAAGATTGAGGAGAATATGAATTGTCAGATCACTCTATGTCGGGAACATATCGTGACCGTCAGATTTCCTAACTACAAATGCATATTAATGTGTACTATGCATACTAGAGAAACACACTTTTACCTAACGGCACATTAGACCAAGTAGATCTTAACTAACTCTTAAGTGTCTAAATATCCTAACAAAAAACACTTTTAACATCCATGTGATGTACCTCGCATCGCAAGTGATCACCAAGTGAAATAATCATTCAAACAGAATTCATCTTTGCAACTAAGGAAAAGGTCTCTATATAGTCAATGCCTTCTTGCTAAGAAAAACCATTAGCTATCAGATGAGCCTTATGTCTTTCAACATCGCCTTTATATGTGAGTTTGGTTTTGTAGACCCACTAGCACTTCACTACATTTTTTCCTTGCAGGCAAGGAAATAAAACCCATTTGTCATTCTTCATTAAGGAATGATACTCATCAACCATATCATTCTCCTATTCAATTCATCCATAATTTGCATCTGCATATGTATCTAGATCACATGTATTTTGCACAAACACCATTAGGGCAACACTACCATGCTAATTTTTACTTCTAGTTTTCCTTGAATCATTGATGTCACCAACATCAACTCCAATAGCTTCGATTGTCTTAGCCACCCATCTATGAAGACAAACTCTAACTGTTGAAGGATTTCTTGTACCAAGATCATCATTTTTGAATTGAACATGGATCATAAATCTTGGAAGGTTGAATGTAGTTCAAGTTAGGAAAAGAAGTCAACTGACCAGTCGACAATCCTATGAAGTAGTTAGTCAATCCAAAATTCCTAGAATTTTTAAAGGATCACTAAAGGAATTCAACATAGTGATACCTAAGGTCTTCTTATCAAAGATAACTTCTCTTCTATAGATAATATCTCATTTGATGGGGTCATACAAAATGTACACCTTTGAATCTTTAGAGTAGTCTATCATGACATAAGCATGACTCTTCACATCCAATTTATTCCTTCTACCTTCTGGAGTATGAGCCCACACTATGTATCCAAATATTCTACGATTTTCAATTAAGGGTTTCCTTCACTCCATTTTTTGACTGGCCACATTCCATACAAATTTAGTCGGAATTAGATTTAACAAATAGTTTGAGCAATAGAAAAATTCCACCCAAAACTTAGTTGATAGACCTTTGGCCTAAAGAAAACAACATGCCATTTCGACTAAGACTCGACTCTTCTTTAAACAAAAACATTTTTTTTATGTGTGTAAGGTACATATTTCTACCAAGAGATACCATTTTTTGGCAAGTCCCTTTCAAAATCCTTGCGTACATATTCTCCATTTTTCAATATTAAACATTTCACAAGCTGACTACACTTCTTTTCAGTTAATTCCCTTAATTCCTTGAAATTTGAATTTCAAATACATGACTCTTATTCTTCATGAAATACACCCAAGTATACTTGGAAAATTCATTAATGAAGGTTAATACATGCCTTGCACCAGCTAGGGATGGTTTGTTTAGGGAGCACATGTCACTATGGACAAGTATCAACTGAGTCTTTGCACTCCAAGATTTCCTTATTTCAAATTCAACTTAATGATGCTTTCCAAGCATACATCCTTCACATACTTCATTAGGGGGAATAGCTTAGGTAGTCTGGTAAGCATGTTGTGTTTCACCATCAATTCCAAGCTTTAGAAATTTATATGTCCAAGTTGTTCATGTCAAAGTTTATTCCAGTCATTGGTGTGATCTATGAGTGTAGTAGATCCTATACCTTTCTTGTAAAGTCATAGAACTTATATAGTATATCCTTCATATCACGGAAACATTTGGAAACAACAACAAAGTTGTTTTTCGCATCCTTCAAACAAACCAATATGGTCAAAACTCTACCTTCTTACTAGTCTGAATTAGTTGGGGTATATGCAACAAATTTGCGCTCAAGCTAGGTAAATGATACCAATTAATGATCACACCATTATGACATTCTAGAAATAATGAGTGCATAAACATCTATTACAACAATTTATTTTTCTTTAGCCTCTTTTAATGAAGAGAAGAGTAAATCAACTTTAGCTATACGATGGGGGCAATCAGATTCAACTATCCATTCACTCTAAGAAGTATGAGCATGAAAGGGATGATAAGCACTAACTTAAAATGTTTAGCTATATGCCTTACATTTTGAAGTTTGGTTCTATATGTTGGTTGATATTCTAGTTGACATGTCTCCTTCAAGTGTCTTTGTTTTCTCCTCTAGGTTGCTCTTTTTCCAACAAGCCTTCTCCATATTCCCCAATTTCCCGCAATAGTAGTAGTTCTTCTTCTTTCTACCTTTCTAAGTTGAAATATGATCACCGTGATTTTTCTTATCAATTTGGTCAATGAAATTTCATTCTTTCTCTTATCGACCTTTTTGTCTATAATTTTGTCAACCTTTTCCCTTCAGTAAATGGATATGTTGTTTGACCTCAAGTTTTCCTTCATCAATATTTTTTTCCTATGCCCTAATCAATAAACCACAGAAGGAGTCAAAGGAATAATCCTTACCTTCATATTTTTTGGAGGTTTGTCTAGCACAAAAATTTGAATAGAATACATCATAGGGTGTATTCAGATTCATCAAGATCAGTTCTATGAGTTGACCATCCTTCTTGGGAAAATCCTTTCCACATTCATCCAATTTCAATTGAAGTTCCTTCACATAGGCCAAATAGTTTTCAATTCTTTTAAAAGAGAGAGGATCCAGAGAGAACAAATATTTCTTAATCTACATGACCTAACTTTCATTAGTTTTATCAAATATAGTCTTTAACTTCTTCCAAACAACATTCAAGTAGTCGATCTCGTCTGTATGAAAGTGAATCTCCCTGGGGATGTAGGTTTTTTATGACTACTATAGCTTCATCCTTCTTCCCATTGATGACAAACTTTTGCTAGTAATCCTTTCAGTCTAGAACCATAATTTTTTAAAACTACTTTAACACTTTACTCTTCAATGGTGTTCACATATCTTGAGCCCAAATTCCATAAGTTTGGCCATTGAGAACCATAGGCTCTTGCTTGGAACTCACAATGTCAATCTAAATATCTAATCCCATGTTCATTTTTCTAGTAGAAACCTTGAGTCAATCCACTATAAAGATTTGACTTGTCAAGAAAACATACAATCAACAACCTCCACAAGCCCTGTAGACAACATGATAGATCTCAAACCACTAGCTTCGATGCCGTGTTGGAGAATAAAAGGACAGGTAGATCAAATAACTAGCAATCCAAGAGAGTGGTGGTGTCTAAAGACATCATTACAACACTTAAGAAAAATTGAGCATAGTTCAACATACATAACAACGTAATAAATTGAAATATTTTCATGCATAATAAATTTCACACGTATTGTTCACCTTGTCATAGATCGACCCATAGGGCCATATTCTATAGCACCAAGATGTGACCAACTTCCTTGAAGTGAGTAAGACAAGGCCCACATAGATTGTTTACGGTGCATAACAAACTCCTTAATTTTTGCCTTGTTTTGGGCACTTGTTGAGTGTTTTGTTCTAACTACTTGACCATCAATTTGGTCCCTTAGTTGACCACTTTGTTGATTGCACATTCGAATCTTCTAGTTGACTATTAACTAACTATCTATAGAAGATCCAAATGTGTGATAAATCTATATAGCCCACTATTCCAATGTTAAACATGACTATAATCATGTTATTTATATCTCCAATAGTAAATCCCCATTTGAGAATGTTTGAGAATTTAGGCTTGAATACCTTTTGACATTTCATCTTCCCAAACCACTAAAGCCAATTTGATGAGCCATGGAAATGAATAGGAAAAGGTTGTCAATTTTATAGAGAAGATTCAATAGGTTCACATGAAGGTCGGGAAGAGTATGTAGAAAGAACAACAAAGTTATAACAAGAGGTGCGCTCACTATAGAGTGTATCATTGGTTTAAGATAAGATACATGGTTTGGCTACACCTCAACAAGAAGTGACTTAAGGCCTAGGAAAAAGGTTTAAACCCATTCGACATAAGACATTCAAAATTGTGTAGTAGGTGGGAGAAAAAGTGTTTTTCCTTAGAGCCTTTGTCATATTTGGGTATTTATTGTATTATTGATGCATAGGATTTGAAGCCTTTTGTAACTTCCATGCATGCTCAAATTAGATGAGCAAGAGAAAGGTTTTTATAGTTTTGTATGCTATAGAATACTTAGTGCCATATGCTCAAATTAAATAAAAGCAAGACACCATACTTTAAAGAAAGCTTTGAAAGACCTACTAAGACAAAAACGAATTGTTGTGTGTTGGTTTAAAAGGGAAAGTTCTTGAAAAATAAAAGAAAATGGTACCAGGTGGAGGAAGTAGAGTACAACTTTCCTCATCTTATTAAAAAAAAATGCTAAGTTTTTGAAGTAGCATAGGTTTAATTTGAAAATTCCATAGAATGAATCATGAATCATTATATGCTCCTTTTGAAAAGCTTCACCGAATCATTAACATCCTCTGCCACTTTTGGAAAGCATAAACTTCACCGAATCATAACATAATCTGCCCCTTTTGGAATGCTTCGCCTACTCATAACATACCCTAGGTTTGTCACTAAAACATGCTACACATGTAAATATGATTTTACTTCTTATGGAAAGTTACGTTTAATTACTACAGTAGTAGTTTTATTTTTTGGTAATTTTTTCGTTTGTTTTTGCTTAAAATCTGGTAATGAATGGTTGGATCTGTAGATTTGAGTGGTTAAGTTTGTATAATTTAAGTGTCTAAAAAGTTTTTCAACACACTACATCCATTTATATATTCGGAAATGTAATTTAAACAACAAAAAATAACGATTTTATCCAAATTTACTTAACTAAATTCCTACCAAAAAAACCCCAAAAATAAAACGTTTAGCAAATACTTTATTATATAATTTTATTTTTCTCTTAAAACAAATTATTTTTTACATCAAAATATGTAAATTCAGGAGTAAATATGACTTTGTTTGACACACTAATTAATAATTACAATTTACTTACCTTTCTTGTACCTTAGATGTGACAATTATTGCATGTCGGTGTAAGTGAATGAGAAAGCTACCTTTCATGTACTTTATATGTGACAACTGTTAATGAGCAAGTGACCTTTCTTTGTACCTTAGATGTGACAACTGTTAGCATGTCGGTGAAGTGAACGAGAAAGTCAATGATGATACTTTTTGAAAGAAATTGGTGGATTTTCTTTATAAATTAAGTAGAATTTTTGAAGAATTATTAAAATTCTAAATTTTGATGATTGCATTATATTTTAAAACTGTTCTAATATATTTATTTACATTATCAAAAATTATAAAATTACAATATATTTATTTACATTATCAAAAATTATAAAATTAGAGTTTGTGTGGGTTTAATGGTTAAGAACATGTGTTTCTTCTTAAGAGGTCACCGGTTCAAATCTAGAGGGGGTAGGGTATGTATACCTTTGCAGACTTTTTACACCAATTTAGTATGTTGGCTTAACTCTGACCTTAAAAATAGATTATTATTATTATTATATTATCAAATTCTTAAAATTTAAATACAAATTTTATACGTTACTTTCAAAACATTGACTACATTATTAAATTACTTCCTAATAAAATAATAATAATAATAAAAAAATATATAAAAAAATATTATATCAATAAATTTTACTACATTTCAATATAAATTAATAAAAATATTACATAATCAAATTCTCAAAATTTGAATACAAATTCTATGAATCATTTTAAAAAACGTACATTACTAAATTAGTTTATATTAAAATAGTAATAAAATATTATATCATTCAGTTTTATTTGATTAACATTTCAATATAAATTAATAAATTATTTATTAATGTAAATTCATTTTAATTTGAATTTTTTTTGAAATAGATTAAATCCAATTAATTAGGTTCAAATCTTTCCTAAGTTTTTTTAATATAATTTTTTTTTCTCTTCACAAATTTCTCCTCAATTTTTTTTAATATAAAAAAGTTTTCAGTGCATTGTAAATTTTTCCTCAAGTTTTTTCAATATAAAAAAGTTTTCACGTTTGTGTAAATCTTTCCTCAAAATTTTTCAATATAAAAAAGTTTTCAACTCTATGTAAATCTTTCTTCAAGTTTTTTCAATATTAAAAAGTTTTTACCTTTCTCTACATAATAAATCCAGAGTTAATGGATTTATGTTGGTTCTTTACCTATATGTGTAACCTGTCAACTCCATGTTAAATATGGAAAAAATAACACACCATCAAAATGTTTAAAGTATAATTTTTTTTTACTTTCAATTATTTATATATATAAAATTGATATTGAATTTTTTATTATTATTTTTTTTTTAAATGACACATGTCAACTTCATGTTAACCACTAAATGAATTACACATCTGTTTTACACTAAAATATATAAAACAACTTTTTATAAAATAAGATTTTTATTTACTTTCCATTATTTTATATAAAATTTAAAATAGATATTAAAATATTTTATTTATAATTGATATTAAATTATTTTTTATAATTAATATTTGTTTCATTCTCCTGTGAAGTGTATAAAAAATTACATATCTCCATCATATTAAGTTGTATAAAAACTCTACACCTCTCTACACTATAAATAAAAAACAATATATAACAAATATAAATATAATAACTTTCATAAACAAATAATTATAAAATATACAACAAACCAACCACATTTAAAAATAACATTGTGATTACATTTTCTCCAAAGTATGATGTCCAAGAAATAGAGACATTTCAAGGATAAGTGTCGGTCCATCGTAAGACATTGTTTTTTATTATCATGCATACGAGTGAATAATATTTAATTATCATGCATTTTTGTTATTATATTAGTGTAGCCTTAGTGTTCACAAGTTTTTGCTCAACAATTAAAAAAGGTAATAAAAAAGTTATCTTATTATTATTATTTTTAACTATATTAATATTATTATTCTAATTTTATTTTTTTATATTAATATTCATTAAATTTACTTAAAATCAATTTTATCAATTTAATTTAAAAAGTATTTGCATGAATATTTTATTTAAATGTTTTTTTAAGATTATAATGATGATAATTATTGTCTAATTGGGTGGACTTGATCCCAAGAAAATTTAGTACTCACTTATGAATAAGAAGTACTCACTTATGAATAAAATTCAGGGATAACCACAAAAGGGCATATAAACTCTTTTAGAGACTCTTATATATAAATGGGACTTGAGTGAAGACCTTGGTTGTTATTGGAGATTCATCTATAATTATCAAACTTGTGAACACTAAGAAAATCTTGTTTGACAATGCATTATTGCTAGAATAAAAAAATGTTTTAGTTTAAATATATAACTTTTTTTCCAAGTTTCAAGGGTACTAAATCGTTAAGTGGACATCCTCGCCAATAAAACCATAAGATTGAATGAGGGAAGCTTAAGGGAAAATGGGGGAATTTCTTTCCAAGCTATCCCCTAGGTTCATGATCAATGCCAATTTATGCATGGTGCCATGTTTCAAGCCCGTTAAACCACATATGTCAACTCAACAAAGTCGTCATAGTGTAATTAGATGGAGGCGAGAAGCAATGCGCATCACCCTTACATCATTCCCACTATCATGCCAACCTTAATGTGTTATCGACAATTTGAAGCTTGTGGAGATATTATGCAGGGGAAATGTGGGATTATGGCTCAGAGGGTTGTTGCGATGTCTGACGAACATAATTGGTGGTAGTCAGCTCTAGTTCTTTTGGAAATTCGGGTAAGCCCTCCCTTTAGAACTTTGTTGGCGTTCTTTGGTGTTTTTATAGTGGTATCATTAGAATAAATTTACTCCAAAAATGGGCTTCCCAAGGAAATCATAAAATAATGTGTGTGCCACATCAAAGACGTGTATGCCACATCACTTTGCCATATAAACTATGCTAATCTAAAATTTCGAGATGAAAATTAAAATTAATATTGGGAAGTTTAAATTCTTGTCCATATACAATTAATGATAATGATAATAAATATCATACAATAAATAATTATTATTAATATATAATACAAAAATAGAATAAATAATATATTATTAATATATGATAATAATATATAATATAGTCATAATAATAATAATAATAATAATAATAATAATAATAATAATAATCTATTTTTAAGGTCACCCTTGTTTGTGGGACAAGGGACCCCCCTCCGCCCAACGATTTGACTGGTAAAGTCTATGAAGGTATACATACCCTACCCCCCTTTGGATTTGAACCTGTGACCTCTTAAGAGGAAACACATGTTCTTAACCATTAGGCCCACTCAGGCTATATATAATATAATAATATAGAATATATAATATAATATGAGTTAATAACTATAATATAATATTGCTATGAATGAATGAATGTGAAAACATTAGAGTAAATGTATAATATGATATGATAATATATTATAATAATATTAAATATAGTATCAATTAATAACTATAATAAAATAATACTATGAATGCATACATAGGAAAATGTCAAATACTTATTATATCTTATTATATTACCAGCCTAGATCCATTCAACTCCGGATTTATCAAGGGTCGAGAGGGAACAAATCTCTCGAGGTGCAAACCTTTAACCTTTCCTCAAGTTTTGCACTCTAAGGTTTGCACCTCGAGAGATTTGATCCCTCTCTTTGCTTGATAGATTCAGAGTTAAATGGATCTAGCCTGGTTGTTATTCATTCAAAGTCTCTCTCTCTCTCTCTCTCTCTCTCTCATAAATTTTTAATTTATTATTATTATTTTAATACATTACGTTACATTAACATCTCCTCCATACTGATATATATATATATATATATATATATATATAATTATAATTATTTATTTATTATTTTAATGCATTATGTTACATGAACAACTCTCCCATACTAGGGTGTAGAGCACCTCTCGACGCAATACTACAAATGTGAATGTGGCCAATGTATTGTTCCTAGGAAAAGCCTTTGGAATAGGATGGAAGAGATAAAAGTGCCTCTTGAGTTGAGGGCTGCTGCAATAAGAATGTATGGGAACGTTATTGCTAAGTTTAAAAACAATAAGGGTTGGTCGAAAGAGATTAACTGCGATATTGGAGTCAAACAAGGTTGTCCCTTGTCCCCTACCCGTTTTGGCATATACATTGACAAGTTAGAAGATTGCTTGGAAAAAGAAGGTTGTGTCAGCCCTACTCTCACTAGTATAGTCATCGATTTTCTTCTTTATGCTGATGATATCGTTCTTATGGCAAGGAGTCCCCAAGAACTTGAAAACCAACTAAGAATCCTCACAGATTTTTTATCCAATATGGGTATCACTATTAATACTAATAAGACTAAGGTCATGATTATTAAATCCAATAAGATCACTTATGATACCTTTGTATATGACAACAACAACTTGGAGGAAGTGACTTCATACAAATATCTTGGAATTTATATTCACCACAAGCTCAACTGGAATTATAGCATTGAGAAAAGGATTATTGGGGGATGGAAAGTTTATTATGAGCTTGAAAACAATTGTAAATCAGTGGATCTTTGGATTTGGGATAAGAAGAAACTCCTCTTTGAGGCTCTTGTTACACCTAATATTCTTTATGGATGTGAAGTCTGGGGTTGTAGTATCTCTCGTGAATCTTGGAGAAAGATAGAGAAAATACAAAATAATTTTATAACCTATAATCTCA
>ML802404.1:58864-75465 GCA_009831015.1 Picea engelmannii
GTGAAGCCAAGTCCCAGCATATAAGTATCAAATTTTTGATACCACATCCTTGGTGATTGTTTTAAACCATACAGGGACTTTTTCATCTTGCATACCAACTCCTTCTTTCCTTTCACAACATAACCTTTTGGTTGCTTCATAAATATTTCTTCTTCCAGATCCCCATGCAGGAATGTTGTCTTCACATCCATCTATTCTACTTCAAAATCAAATGCAGCAACAACAGATAACATAAATCTTATAGAGGTTAACTTGACAACAGGAGAACAAATCTCACCAAAATCAATTCCCTCAACCTAGGAATAACCCTTTTCTACTAACCGAGCTTTGTATTTCTCCACTTTTCCTTCTGCATTCAACTTCTTTTTAAATACCCATTTGCTTCCAATGAGATTTATTCTAGTTGGCAACTCCACTAGATCCCAAGCCTCATTCTTATCCAAAGATGCCATTTCTTCTTCCATGGCCCTTTTCCAGAGATTTCCATCCTCTAAATTCACTGCCTCCCTGACAGTTCTAGGATCATCATCAGTAATAGACAAAGCAAAATTTGAACGAAAATCAGATGGACTATACCTTTCCGATAACCTTCTTTCTCAATCCGATCTCCTCAATACTGGAGTATGAGGATCTTCTTCTTCTGATTCATGTTCTTATGTAGATTTTGCTTCATCATCCTTTAAATCAAACTCTATCTTCTCTGGTTCTTCCTTACTTGGTAGGACTTCCTGTTTAACAAAATCCTTCATTTCTCTAAATACCCCATCTCGGCTATACACTATCTTCTTAGTTTCTGGGTTCCAAAGCTTATAACCTTTGAGACCATCTTTATATCCAATAAAGATACATTTTTCATCCTTCTTATCTAGCTTACTCCTATTTTCCTTTGGAACATGAGCATATGCATCGCAACCAAATACCTTAAGATGTGTGAGAGAAGGTTCCTTACCAGTCCATATCTCTTGTGGAGTCTTGTCACCCAACGCTGATGAGGGTGATATGTTGACCAGATAACATACAATACCCACTTCCTCTGCCCATAATTCTTGCCCTAACCTGACACCATTGAGCATGCACCTTTCTTTTTCCATCAGCATCCTGCTCATTCTTTCTGCAACTCCATTCTGCTGAGGTGTATATGGAGTAGTCTTGTACCTTGCTATACCACACTTCTTACATAATTCTTCAAATTCATTCCCACAGAACTCTCCGCCATTATCTGTTCTCAACACCTTAATTCTTTTCTCTGTTTGATTCTCAACAAGAGCCTTAAACTCTTTAAACATGTCAATGACTTTAGATTTATTCCTGAGGAAATATATCCAGGTTTTCCTCGAGAAGTCATCTATAAATGAGACATAGTACACATATTTTCCCAATGATGGGACCGACACAGGTCCAAAAACATCACTGTGAACTAGTTGTAAAATTCCTTCTTCCCTCGTTTCACCAGAGGGGAATCTTACCTGATTCTTCTTCCCATATAGACAATGTTCACAGAAATCAAAATCCAAAGAGCAGTTAGACATACCTTCAACCATACCTTTACCGTGTAGTAGTCGAAGACCCTTCTCTTCGTTTGATGCCACAACATAACCTTTTCTCTAAAGACTATATGAGTTCTTTCTTCTTCAACTCCAATATCAGGAACAATGGAGCTATTACACCCATCACTAATAGTGCTTCCTAGCAGCTTATACAAAGTTCCAAACCGAACTCCCTTCATCAACACCATTGCTCCTCGAACCAGCCTGCAAGTTCCCTTTTCAAAAATTGTTTTTACCCCTGCATCTTCCATTTTGCTTACAAAATTCAAATTTCTGGCCATACCTGAGATGTGTAGAACACCAGGCAGTGTTCTAATCCTTCCATCTATGAGTCTCAAATTGACCCTTCCTCTTCCTATGATTTTGGTTGTTGAATCATTACCTAAGAAAACATTACCTCCATCATACTTTTCATATTCGCATAACCACTCCCTGTGGGGAGTCATATGAAAGGATGCACCAGAGTCAATCAACCATGCCTTATGATCTGCATGTGTGCTTGAAGAGACCAAGTACACATCCCCTCCTTCTTCCTTGGAGGTCTTTTCTTCTGTAGAAGAAGATTCTTTAGATCCCTTCTTTTTCTCAACTTTGGATCTACACTGCTTCTTGTAGTGCCCTTCTTTTCCACACCTCCAACATACCCTTACAAACTTTCCAGGAGATTTAGATCTTCCCTTAGACTTAGATCTCCCACTTGAGAAATTATATCTATTTCTTTCCTAGGAACGTCCTCTTGCAAATAATGCATCTGTGCTATGTCATTCCATATTCTTTCATCTCATCTCCTTCGAAAACAAGGATGAGACCACTTCTTCAAACTTCAAAGAAGTTGTATTACTACCTATGGCCACAACCAGACTATCCCACGAGTTTGGTAAAGAACACAACAAACTGATACATTTATCTTCATCTGAAATTTTAATCTCAACAGATACTAACTGACTTATCATAGTATTGAGGGCATTCAGATGCTCTGCCACTGAGTCTCCATCTCTCATCCTTAAGTTATACAACTTCTTTCTCAGGAATAGTTTATTTACCAGGGACTTAGACTGATACAAATTCCCCAACTTTTCCCATAAATCCTTGGCTATAGCTTCCTCTGACACATTCAGTAATACTGAATCGGAGAGACACAATCAAATTGTGCTCTTTGCCTTCCGATCCATCTTTTTCCAGTCATATGTAGAAGTTCCTGTAGGTGCAGTACTTGGATCTACCGCGATCCACTGATCTCTATCCACCAGAATATCTTCCATCTTGAGCTTCCACAACTCAAATATTTTCCCATTAAACTTCTCGATCCCCATCTTCAAATTGCTTGCCATTTCTTTTCACCTGAAAAACAATACCGCAGATCTCCCACTGTAACAAGGCTTATCAAAGTCCTGAGCCAAACCCTTGACCACAAAGGCATCCCCCTAAAGCCAATATAGCTCTGATACCAAATGTAAATTCTAACCTTGTACAAAGTCTACTGTAAACAAATATTCAAAAAATAATAGAAAGGATACAATGGCAAATACAAACATTACACAAAGATTTTTCCCCTGGAAACCCAAGCCGGGAAAACCAGCTTATATTATATTCATTCATTGTGTTACATTGTTTACAATACAATATACATATAGGAGCCAGCGGCATAGAAAAACCTAACCCAATGACCTGGATTAGTCCAAAACCCTAATTCCTTAACCGAAAATAGAAAACCATTGGCAAAAACCATGTGCCAAAAAAACCACCTAAATACATGACACTACTATTTGTGCAAAGAATATAACACATACCCAACATTGTACTCTCTAACCTATGGATGTTGTAGGGGAAATAATCATCTGGATAGAAGTGTATCGAGCAACAGAAGCAAATGTCTCCTCATAATCTATTCCCTCCACATGAGAGAATCCTCTAGCAAAAAATCTCATTTTGTGCCTTTCGATGCTCCCATCAACTATGTGTTTGATCTTGTAGATCCATTTGGAAGTCATTACAAACTTCCCCTCATGTCATAGAACAATATCCCACACATCATTCTTCATGATGGATTGATACTCCTCCATCATGACATCTCTCCATATTGGATGACTAGTTTCTTCCTCATAACAAGAAGGCTCAAAATAAATGATGTGGCTCATAGTTGTGGCATAGCATGAATATCTCTGAGGTATATTTCTCACTCAGAAGGTACCACGAGGAGCTACATATCCTTTTGCCTCCTGTAGAGTCTGATGAGCCCATGTAGGTCTCTTCCGACTTACTACAATATCTATGAGAACATCAACTGGAGCTATAGGATCAACATGATCAATTGGATCAATTTGATAAATATCCATGTGAGGTCCTCTAGATCTCTTAAAGGATACCTCCTCCTCAAAGATGACATCTCTGCTCACCTCAATCTGTCTTTGACCAGGGATGTAGATCCAGTATGCTTTCGAAGACTCATTGTACCCCACAAATGTACCCTTTTTTCTTGAAGGGTCTATCTTGATCATTTTCTCCTTGGGTACATGAATGTATACTGGACACCCAAATATCCTAAAGTGTCCAACCTCAGGCTTCAATATGCTGAAGGCCTCCTCGAGCATCATGTTCCTCAAAGTCTTATGAGGGCTTCTATTTTGAAAATACACTGCATTCATGGATGGATTTTCCCACATAAACATAAGTAAATGTTGATCATGCTAAGTCATCTTGGACCATACTTGATATATTGAGGTTCCCTCATAAAACCAATGTCTCCGGAAGCTGAAAAAACATCAACACTCCCTGTGGAGATGGAGGTGACTCCTCCTGTATCTCTTCTACCTATGACATTGAAGGTAGATATTCCTCCTTCTCTGGAGGTAACTCAATCTATGCTCCCTCTGGATGTGGTACCTCCTCCCTCTCTGGGAGTGCCTCTACATACACTAGAAATGCTACCATGCCTATTTCCTCAACATCTCATGGCTCGACTCATGTACTGGGACTGCTACACCTGTTCCCTCTGAGTCTCATAATATGTTTTACTCCTATACTAAATATACCATAGTTGTGCTACATTTGGTTTTGAATCACTGTATCCATGATCATTGGAACTATCTCTACTATTTGGCATAGTCCCATCCTGGGAGGTACATTGCTCCTAGAGACTTCCTGTCTCTGAGCATCATGTCTGAAAATGCTCTCCTTGATATCATGTTGAAAGGTGTTTCCCTCCATATCTTCCTCATGCGGCCATCATTATGGCTCCTTCTCAAAGCTATTACATGTGACCTTACCGAAACAAGAAACAAGAACAACAAAGAGCATCTCATAAAGGAGATCAATTTATCTTGTGCACAACTATATACAATGACCCTCCAAATAATATGTATTCTACTATGACCAACACACATCCATCATATACTCAATGTCATACGGATACCAACACACATCCAACATATACTCTATGTCATACAACTAACCATGTTGATTTTCTAGTGTTAAATTAAACAAACAAAATTTTCCGCAAGTGGTAATTACTTCCAATGATATACAATATTACTTTAGTAAACACTATAACATCACTAAGTAACTCGGAAAATTTCAAATTCTTAGTCTCTTCCTTAGATCACTTATCTCACGTGTGAGAGAGAAAAAATATGTGTGTCTATTGTTGTGCCTTTCAAGTGTCTTTTTATAGTAATATTAGATTGATCCAAAAAAGACACGGCTCTTTGAAAAAATATATTTAAATTTAAAATTAATTTTCTTTCTTATAAATAGTTGAAGAATACCTTCGTAACTACCCAAAGATTAATTTGGTTATAACTCATCCACATAGAATTTGACTTTGTTAAATTGTTCCTCCATAATTCATGCAATTCTTTGCATAAATATAGGTAGAAGTAAAAATGGAGTACATTTCTCATATTTAGGTAATTTGACATTTTTACTAGAAATTACTGCCCACCATAATTTATGGAATTCTTTCTATAATTTAGGTAGGAATTAAAAAGTAAATATGTTGTACATAGAGATTGTAACAACCCCATAAATTTAACACTCCCAACATTTTACTCTACTTTCATTTTCGTGGGCCCTCCTGTGAAGGAGTCAAGCCAAGTCTCGCTTTGATACCATGTTTTTTTTTCTTTTTCTTCATATGAGATATGATCGATATATTATTACAATGATGAGTGTTCCATATATAGGGAACATATGGTGACCATCCATGAGAGGATGCGTCCCTTGAATAATCAATAACTATTTATTATTATCATTTACTTATTATATATGATAATTAATAATCAATAATTATATTATTAATTATTATTCTAAGAAAATGTCTTCCTGATGTTATTCAAACATCAACAGATTACAGGGAAATTAAGGAAATGTATAGGGTTTTTCCTAGGCATGAGGATTTCATCAATAGTAACAAGACATACATATTCTTGGTGACAACTAAGGTACATGTGAATGAACATAAATGCATTTCCCAAAATGTAGTGGTCATGGACACCCTTGTGTAACAAAAGAGACAAGTCCAAGTTCTAGAAGATGAATGTTCAATGTTAAGGAATATGGTCTGTAACCTAAAAAAGGGCTCCCACTTAGCTGCTTCAAACAATAGAATGTTATTGAATTCTGCCTCTATTGACCCCAAGGAAGAGGAAACAATTCATCAAATGATTGAGGACATGGAATTGATAAATCAGGAACCACAACCCACAAATATCAATCAATATGAGACACTCAACAAACATGTTTTTAATTAGTATTTCATATGTTATGTAGAACAATATTGATATTAAGTGTCTTTTGTAGTCTATACTAGCAGAAGCTTTTTGAAATCCCTTGTGAAGGATGATTTGGACTTTTATGTACCTGACACTTACTACATGATAATTATGCTAGTTTTTGTTAAGAGACATCATTTTTGTATTACTACATTGTCCAACTCAACTGTAGCCTATTTCTAATACAAATATTACCCATTTATGTTAAAAAAATGATTATTATTTTTATTTAAAAGATCAACATCATCTATTGGTCAAATAAAGAGAAACTAACTAAATATTTTTTAAAATGTGATTTCAATATTTGAACATGATGGAAATGAAAGTACCTAAGTCACTATGCTTTTCGTAAGTCACAAGGTCCTAAAGAATAATTAACTTATGAAGTTTGGTAAAATTATGCCTTATGTTATTACGGGTGGGGTAAGTTAAAAGGAAATGGTTTTTATAATCCACCTCCTTTGTGTGATAATTTTAAAATATTTTCTCATCCCAAGGTGTTTTTGGATTAGTCTAACAACTAGTTTCACTAAGGGGTAATGCACATTGGTCATACTTTTTAGCAATACTCATTTTTTCTTTAAGGTCATAATGTTGGAAAAAATGTTTTGATACAAGAATTAGGATTAATAAATCTTTGTAGTGCTTTAGCTTCCTCTTATTAATGATTTCCTTGTCATCCCAAGTCTTATCTTTAAACTTCTTAGGGATATTATCAATTTGATTGTCTTCTCTTGTGTTTCAATAGTAAATACAAGCCCAACCTTCTCTTGTCTTCTCTAGCCCAACCTGTTTTAATTCCGTGGTGGCTACTGCACATATCATAAGTAATAACATGGAGCATATCATTGATCAAATTGAGCAATTGATGTTTATATTCAAAATATTAAATCAAGTCTTTAGACCCTAGGAAAATAAATTTAGGTTCAATCAAGAGAATGAGGTAAAGATTGTTGTATTTCATCTTAAACTTACATGTTATGAAATATTTTTGAATTTTCTCAATTGTATTCTAAATCTCACAAGAGATGTTACAAGCCCAAACATCATAGCCATAAACAATACATGGGATAACTTAAGTATCATTTTTTTCTTCTTCTAATCCTATTCCTACAATTCAACATTTATACATATGTTTCCAAGACCATAAGAAAAATGTCAACTTCCAATAATAATGTTCTCAACATTGTGGTTCCAATTTAAATGACAATAAAACAAATTGATGATTAAGAAATCTAAGATTGTACATCTCAATGGGTGTTACTAGAGGATCGTAGTCAATCAGTTGACTAGGCTAAGTAGTTGTTGGCCCTCGACCAAGTTTTGGGAGAACCTTGGTCGTGTTTGACCATTTTTGGGACTTCAACAGGCTGGTCGAAGACAGAGCGCCCAGGCGAAGTGGAGATCGTGGGATCTCTCCCTTTTTGCGGGATTTTTGGGTTTTAGGGTTTATGTAATGGGTATGGTATTTTGGCCCATGGGTCTTACCCATGTTTAGGCCCTTTTTGTAATGTATAAATAAGTAGCTAGGCGATGTAAGAGTAGTTCGAGTTCGATCTATGTGATTGTAAGACCTAGTAGGTCGATGGCTTAGTGCTAATGTTAGCTATGTGCAAGAAGATGTGTTAAGGCTTGCAGAGCTAAGTGCAAGTGTTTTGTAAGTGCTTTGTGCACAAATTGTGTAGAGGATCTATGCTTGGACCTAACTTGGGGAAGGAGGATCTGACGCGGTGTGCGCAGATATCCTATCCTATGCGGAGTTGGCTTTGTGGCTTGGTGCATGTAAGACGATTGGAAGAGACTAATAAGAAGAGAAGAAGATTGGTGGGCATAGCCCCACACTGGGGTGAATCACGTATGTCCTATGTCGATGTGCTTTGTGCTATGGTGTTCATGCTGTTTATGTACTTATTTTCTTAATCTAGATGTATGATAGATCCAGTTGATGCTTAGTGCTTTATGATGTGAATAAATGTTAGATCTACTTTGATGCTATGTGATGAATGGTTAGATATGTTGGATCTTAGTTTTTACTGCGTTGATCTGTAATTAGGGTTTGACCTGTGCTGTGAATAAGGGTTAAAGACTAATGAATGCTAATTGCTAAGTGCTTTGTTAAGTATTGTGATCATAGATCTGTGTCCCAACTAGGTTGTAGACACTTGAGTCCTGCAACCCCCCTTGCCTCTACCTCGGGTGAGATTTCATCTGCTTTGCAGGTGTTTCTGAAAGGGCCGGTAGTTAGGGTTTTTTTGGTTCCCTGTTGAAGCATTCACACTTGGGTCTGCCCCTGTGCCAACAAATGGTTCTGTTGCCGGGACCTGAAACTGTGATTGCTGGGAACTGAAGAAAAGAGAAAGCTCTATGCATAGATTTGTTGTTGTAGTGCACAATATTCTACTTGACTTGTGAAGCGATTTTCTAATAAGGGAATCAGATCTGAAGAAAATAGGTAAGATCTTAAATATTTGTGCTCTAGAAAAGGTAAGATAAGTGGAATTTTTTTTTTCGAAAGTATGAATCTAGGTATGTTTGATAGTTTTTTTCCTAGTCTAAAAAATAGGGCACAACTAGAAGAAAGAAGATTTGATATGAATAAATTTGATAAAGCTAGTGAAAGATATGTTATTCCTATGCATAGAAAGAATTTTTGGACTAACAAGTGGATGCAGGACCCTAGAAAGATTTTTTGCAGATTGTAGGTCCGTCACTATGATCCTAGTGCACAGTACAAGAAATATTGGGGATCGCTTAAAATAAAGAGAGGATTGATGTTGTGTTATAAATGCAGAAGACTAGGACATCTTGCTAAGGAATGCCTTGGTGTAGGTCCTACTTGCCTTTGTTGTAAGGATATTGGACATGAGGTTTTGGATTTCCCTATAATGATTGCTAAATTTGAAAAGATGAACTTGAGACAAGAAAACCATGAATAAGGTAAAGAAACCAAGGATATGTTAGAGAATTAGAAAGAATCAGAGACTATGTTATTACAGCTGAAAGAAACACTGAATGGTAATAGAGACATCAGTTTATCAGAGATCTTAAAAGAAAAGCAGTGCATAGAAACAAGAATAGGAGACTTCGGCATAGACTATGTATTGGATGAGGAAACACAGGTGAATATTATGACAAAAAGTGCTTGGGAAATTTTGGGAAAGCCTTCTATGATTCCTTCATTAGGAAGGATAGGATTGTTTAAAGGAAAGATGATAACCCTATGTGGAAGAATTACTCATGTACCTATGATAGCCCATGGAGAATCCACTAAAGAGGAATTTGAGGTCATTAATTTTTTTGAGAATATCACTCCTTTTTCACTTATGTTAGGAAATCCCTGGATTGAGAAAGATCAGATCCGAAGGAAAGAAGAAGAGGAAGCCATAGAACAAAAAAAGAAAGAATTAAGGGATTTCATAGCCAATAAAATAGAATGACTAAGAGAATAATAAGAGGACAAGTCGAAGAAATTAAGGGATAGAGAATTAGTTGTCGAGGTTGAAAGAACACAAGAAGGCTTAAAAAACCTATCCACACAAGAGAGAAGAGAACCTACCCCAGAAATAGTAAGAGAAGAAGTATTACCCTCGAACCCTGTGAAAGACCCTCAACAGTGAGAAGTTACTATGCTAAGAGAAGATAAGAACAAGAATGAAAAGAGGAACCCAGAGACTTAGATCACAGGAAAGAAGGCCATAAATCTCAGTAAGAAGAAAGCAAAGTTAGAAAAACTGCAGGAGGTTCCAGAAAAGACTTCGCAGAAGGCAGGCTTTTAGAACTTGAACCTCGTCATAATAGAAGACCAACGCAGAAGGTAAATTCGACTTGATGAAGATATATAACCGTTGGAGGCATCTCAACCATTAGAAAAATGCTCCATAATGACTATAAATAGAGTTATTTTCGGAAAGATCACCATTGGACTGTTGGGACCGTGCCACAATGGTTGGAATTGTATTGATTGAGGCATTCCTTCTCGTTGGAGTCCGTTATGACGTTGTTTATTTAATCTGTCGAATGCCTCGCCGACACTTTTTCAACCTGAGATATTTGAGCTAACGTAGAATTGATTGCTATCGCATTGTGGTTTTGAGACCTCGCCACCCGTTTTGCTTACCTTGAGGGATCAGTCATCTACCCGAGTTATTTGTTTACAAGCGTGCATGTCAGGCGACCTTAGCGCAGTAGAGAAATTCATAGAAGAGATTTTGATAGAACTTATGGATGAGAAGGTCATGTCTGTAGGAGTATAGGCCTCATTGACGAGAGTATTGCAAGCATCCCCCTCGAATGGATGCCAATCTAGGTCATCCCGGATTGCGATGGAGAAAAGAAGCAAGCATCGCGATGACCTGGCGAATGCGAATTCGTTGGCGCAATTAGTTGTGACAATGTCCCAAGAGATTTTGAGTACAAACTCATCACTGCGTACCTCCTGAAGGGGATACGTGCAGTCAGACCACAACTAGGACTGATCCCTGATCTTAAGATCAACGATTTCAACCTCGGCGACAAAAAGAATTATGCGATGCTCGCATCACATCACTACTTGACAAAGACGACTGGGAAGAAGCTGAAGATAGTTCCCCAACCATGGATTAAGGATATCGTGAGGTCCACCATCCTTAATGTGATGAATATACCCCACTTCGATAGACATCAGGAGGTTAACACGTGCGTTAAAATCCTCCTGTCATGCTACCATAGAGTCTATCTATGGTTATATAGGCACATGACTGTGGATCCGACGTTGATCCACATGATCACTGGATTGAGTGTGTAGGGACTAGAACCTCACTAGTTCTATCCAAGGAAGGTTGCAGATCACACCCTTGTGCAACGAATAAAGGAAACATATGGCGATGTGGAGAAGGGGAAGCGAGGCTACAAGGTAGCCTCCATCCAATATGGCACAGTGCGCCTAGATTGTCAGCTGATAGTAGTAAATCTCGTCAGGAAGAATAGACCAACACAAGTCACGGGGTTCATCATCGACCTCGTAGGGAAGTGCATTGAAGGCATGCAGATGAACTGGGTGAGCTACCTCACCAAGGAGTTGGAGAAGGACTGTCACGAAGCGCAGAACCAAGGTTATGAATTCCACTTCAATTGGTTACTAATTCTCGTTGTGTTTGTTGCTTGGGAGATACCGGAGGTAGCGAAATTCCTGGATGTCGAGCCATCAGAACCATTGGCCGTGAGGTTCACCACCTTGTGGTATTCAAGCGATATGGTGAAGCAATGGCAGTCAAATGCGGTGTTTCACACTTATTACTTACAACTCACACAAACCTTTGAGTCATTCCCCCGAATGACCCTGAACACCTTGCATACTTACAGACCACTGGTGAAGTTCCGCGCGGACCACCACTTCATCTACATCACTGCACGAAGGGATGAAAGCAAGGAGGAGATGTAGTCGTATTATAAATTGACTGATGAAGACATGGAGGAGATAACCAAGGAATGGATGACTAAATTCCTTGTACTAGTCGAGAAGACAAATCTCTCTGACCCCGACATCATCGAAAGCCCTTTGGTCACTCGGACATAGTGGGATGGACCGAACAATGCTAAGAAGAAGAAGAAAAAGGAAGAAGTGCAGGAGATAAACAACGCATTGGAGGAAGCTACATCTAACTCACTTGGAGGAGGAGGAGGCGACAAAGTAAGCCAAGAGAAGAAAGGGGAAGAAGACAAGCAGGAAAAGGGCGAAGTGACACAGCCAAAGGATCCCCTTATAGAGGCTGAGACGTCAAATAAAAGGAAGGTTTCTCCAAAGAAACCCTCAACAAAAAACACGTCATGAGACAATAAGCCTCAATGACAGATTGTGCTCACAATGGATGATATTGACCTCATCATTGCAGCTATAATAGATACTTCAGAGGGTATTTTGCAGTGAAATAAAGCAAATCAGGACATAGTGTATGACAGAATCGAGGTGGATTTGAAAGGGGTACAATAAGAACTCTATTTGAGCCACGCAGTGTCTACTGCTTCATCGTCATCAAAAGGTATAGAATTGGGGGATGAGCCCACACAACTGCGAAGGATAACAGATGCTATAGAGGCTCACCTTCTATGTGTACAAGAAGAAAAAGAGTAGTCTACAAAGGATTTGAAGCAAGCAAAGGAGGAATCCCTAGAGCAACTTTGGGTTGCACAGTAAGAAAAAGATGACCTTTGGGCAAAGTTTGAAGAGGACAGAGAGAAGATCCAGAGAGAAAAAGACCAGTTGCTTGAAGAGTAGATTGGGGTTAGAGAAGTAGTAATTAGAGCACTTCGCTCTGTGTCGGTGTTATCAGAATAATCAGTAGGTGCAGAAATTAACAGATCTCCCTAGATCCACCTGGATCTAGAACAAAACAGGACAGGACATTACTCTTTCCCTAAGTTGCAATCATTGAATTTGCTAGTAAGGAGGAACAAGTGACATACCTTTGTATTACTTCCTTAAGTCTCTATTGCTCCCGCTTCACTCCGGTGCTCTCATGAGGTCAAGACCAAGACAACACAAACCAACCAAATTGAATATAGAAAAATGTATTCAATCGTCAACTTATGCATATGATCAAGGAATTACACAATAAAGTAAGAATGACTTTATGGGAAAAGGACATGCCGCTGTATCATATTAATTGAAAGTAGAAGATACAACCTGATCGCCTTGATGTCACAAGCTTCCTTTCAGTGACCCTTGGTTCCAACACACACTTGCTCTGTACTTTCATGAAGAAGATCCAATTCCTCTTGATAGACCAACTAGAGTCTCCAAGCTTCTGTCTAAGAAGGGTTCTTCACACAATTCCTTCACCAATTCTTCAATTAATCTTGCTTAACCTTTTCCATGAGAATCCTTTCAATATATAGGAGAAGGAGAGATGGTTACATGGATGAGGATGATCCCATCAAATCTGTGAATTCAGTAAAATGACAACCATACGAATGCCAACTCATTTTCTAGAAGATTCCCTTTTAGAACCCTCGAGACCTCTTCTCTTTTCCAAGCTTGAAAATAGGTTTGCACCCTATGTATGGAGAAAAATGTGAGAAGTTCTCACCCTAGATGAAGGTGGCCTATGAGAATGAGTCATTCTCGCACCCTAGGCCATATGCAACCTATGAACTCACTTTGAAAATATGTTTATGGAAGGAGACAAGATCCACCTTTCTCAGGCAAAAAGTTCTTGTTGGGAGCCTGAGTACACCATTGTTAATACATCACCAAGATGACCAAAATCATGTGTAACAATTGGGCTTGACCCAGATGAAAGAAGAGACAACCAAGAGCCAAGTGGGGAAGCTCATTGAAGCCATTCAACAAATTCAAGAAAGAGTAGCAGAGCTAGAACTACAAGCAACTCCGAGCACTTTGCAAGAAGTGCAAGATCAAAGGGAAGAAACTTCCAGGAGCGCAGTAGAAAGAATCAAGGCATTGGATTCATAATGCAAGAAACTCAATGACCGAAGTGCACAGACCTACGAGTGCCTTGCAGAAGACCCGAAGCTGAGGAGATTGGAGGAAAAAATCCAGGAGGAAAAGAAGCAGAAATGTATAGTGAAAACACAGTTGAAGCTGCTAATAGTAGTGGAGAATATTGTTGGCATGTTTTACAGGCAGCATATGCTTGTCATTGATGGCAAGTATAGTAGCGATGATGGCTTGAGTACAGGAAGAATGTAACAGATGGTCACTAGAAGTATTTTGGGAAGATGATGCAGAGCAAGTTGCAGAGCAAGCTCGATAAGATTAGAAGAGATAGTGCAGAGGATGGTTGGCAAGCTTTAAATGAAATATGTGCTTGTCATTGATGGAAATATCAGAGTATGTAGCGAAGGAAAAACAAGGACAAAGTAAGATCAGGAGGAATTAGTGTAGGTTCGAACGCAGTGCGTAGTTGTGCACTAGGGATGAGGTTAACTCATTGCCAAAGCTCAAGAGAGATAGCGTACTTAGGATCTTAGGCAGATCTCAAATGGATCAAAGGTCGAGGCCCTTGACACTTAGAAATTCTCCCAAGTAAGGAGGATGCGTAAGCTCGGGAGGAGAAGCATTAGTGATCATTGGATCCCATCCTGAATTCCCGATGGCCATCAAATCTGAATGTAGACAAGAAGAGTGCGTTGAAGAGGAGGACAGATCTCAGGCGTTAGATCCAAGCGCGAGATACGACCATCGTTGGATCAAGGAGAACCTGCACATTCTTTAAAGTGCAAGGAGAAGCGGGCGTACAAAATCCCAAAAGAATGAGGACCTTCCATTTACGGGTTGGACACATGTACATAGATCGTCGTTTCGCTGATTGGGAAGTCAAAGGAACAGGGTTCCCTAACCTGCCGAATTCGTGAAATGCGAAACCCCGAAGTAAACTCCATTTCAGAGTTTTGGATACCAGGACTTTGAATTGCCAAAGAACACTTAACAACAAGAATGCCAAATTCGTGAAATGCGAAACCCCGAAGTAAACTCCATTTCGGAGTTTTGGAAATCAGGAGATGGAGAAGTCAAAGACTCTCAACATTAGGATTCTCGAAGTGCCGAAATGTGAAATTCTGAAACAGACACGTCAACAAACCACGTCAGCTAAGAACACATGGCACAATCAGGCAATGACAAGTGTCAAGATGATTCTACATTTAAGGCACATGTAAGTCACGAATCAGAGTGGCACGTGGCAGTTATTTGACACGTGTCAATCCACGTGTGACATCAGCAGGTTTACATCACTTTGGAGTTTCAGAAATTAGGAGATGGAGATGTCAAGAACCCCTACCACAGGAGTCCCAAAATCGCAAAATGCGAAATGCTGAAATCCCGTCAACCGTCTATATGAGGGGGTTGTGTGGACCGTTGATCCAACTCCCTTTCGGAGTTTTAGAAATCAGGAGATGGAGATGTCAAGAACTCCTACCACAGGAGTCCCAAAGTCATGAACCTCGAAATCGTGATATGTGAAATCACGAAGAGATCAGGACTGTCTAATCACTTAGAGTGTGGATCATTGATCTAACTCCATTTCAGAGCTTCGAATATCAGGACATGGAGCATCAAGAGATTGTACCATAGGAGTGCCGAAATCACGAAATGCCAAAATGCGAAACACATTTTGGCTCAATCTGTGGTCGCATCCATTGGTCACATCGACAGAAGATGAAGGAAGGAGCTAGTTCAGATAATCTCCATTTCAGAGTTTCAGGGATCGGCACATGAAGTGTAAATAAATCTTTACCACGGGGATCCCAAAATGCCAAAGTGCAAACTGGTGAAGTAAACAAAAGATTCTATGAATTCAATCCAATGGTGTAGGTGAAGTTGAACAAGATCGCAGGGCTACTTTTGTGCTTCTCAGTGTAACAACTAAAACAAATGATGATCTCTACCAGAGGAATCGAAGAGGACTGAGTGTGATCGCCAAAGAAGATGAAGATTCTCAAGGTATCTTCCAGTGGATTGAGGATTATTGATACAGGCAATTGACAGATGGATGAGCGTTGAAGTTTGTAACTGAAACATAAAGTATAAGATCGACTATGCCAAATAATACGTAGAGTCTCAACTACCAGAGAAACTAAGGAATCTCAGAATAACACCCAGTGATGATGGACACGTAGGTGAAACCACCAGAGAAGATGAAGAGTTACCATAATGATCAGGCAGAGGACTCACAATGAGAAGAATATGCAGAACATAGAAAGAACGTGGTGCACAAGAGATTGGATAGCTGTGGAAGAGTGAAGTGGAGAAAAATCTCCAATGTGGAGGAGATTGGAGTGGAGTGATCATGCAGAGGCATGGAAAATATCGCATGAACAAGGAGCACAGAGACTATAAGAATGTGGAACAAATAAGAGATAAGGGTTGTTGCTGTGGGGAGTGATTCATGTGTGTAGAAGGAGTTAGAGTGCAGCAACTGAAATACATAGAAGAGGAAAGGTGCATTGAATGGACATGGCGCACAGAGAAGAAAAGGCAGAAGAACGAAAAGCACAATGCATGTGTTCAGGAAGACAGTGAGGTAGACAGAGCAGGGAAATGTAGCAGAACAATGATGAGACTCGTAAGTTGTTATTGAACACTATATCACTATAATAGGCTTCAGTATTTCATGTTCATAATCCAGGGTGGTAGGGAGGTTGTTAAGGTCCTAATCCACACATAGGTAGATCAATGTATTCAGATGTAATAAAGGTCAATATTAATAAGGCCTTTCAATAAAATAGAATAAGGCAGATGTAAGAAGACCTAATAGAAGCTTCCGCTTCTAGAAGGATCTTCCTCTAG
>ML802404.1:100907-116139 GCA_009831015.1 Picea engelmannii
ATTAAAGAAAAGAATTACAAAATAAGAAAGTGTCAGGTCAGCCCTAATGTTAAAAGGAAGTGACATAAATGGTATAAATAAACATCATTATACATTCATTTGATACAAGTTGAATTTCAAAGGAAATAAGAAGAAAAGAAGGCAGGATTTCGAGGGAGGATGAAGTCTTTTGGTGATGTGTTCTAAGGTATGTTATTTTCAGGTCATCTTACCATTTTTTCTATAAATTTGTTTCTAGAATAATTTCGATGGTGAAATCGCTATGGTATTGAGAAGACATATCAAGGTACCTCTGGTAAAAATTTCAGCTCTTGATTCGCTATAATTATGGAGATACACTCTGTGGAAGATAGGGTTTGTGACTAGTCCTGAAGCTAGTCAATAAACAGGTGTTCCGAGTAAAAAAGTCATAACTTCTTCATACAGAATCCAAATGAAGTGGGACCACTTCCATTGGAAAGAGTACATATTGTATTTTATTTTGTACATGGTGTATTGTGGTGTATTGGTGTAACTCTTATACAATTGTTCATTTCTCATTGGATATAATTGAATAGTTTAAGTATAAGTTGAAAAAGGTTTTAAATTGTACTTGATACTGATTCACCCCCCTCTTAGTATCAACAGGTGGAATATTATTGGAAAATAGAAACCGAGTTTAAGAGGAATGAGATGAAGTTGTTGTTGAACCAGACAATGGAATCATAGAGGCATATGGGGGTGGGGATACTAATAAATGCAATTAGCTAAGAGGGAGTGACTAACATGCCAATTTGAATAAGTATATACCTGAAGGGGGCGGGGAATGTCCTTGCTATAAAATGATTCAAAGTGAACCTATTGATAAGTACCTCCACACTATTGGTTGTGGAGCCTAATTATATTCTTGATTTAGTGGTCTTGTTTCAATTGCATTTGGATCCAAGTTCTTGATGAGGGGGGGCGGGTGTGGGGGGGATTGCATAAATCTTTGAGCTATGGGTAAAATATTGATATCTTGAGAAAGATGATTCTATAAGACTCATCTAAGCAACATACCATTGCTTAACCTTCTATATCTTGAATGCATGCTCATGGCCTATATTTATAGGCTTTGATAAATCTCAATAAAAAATGTTTCCAAGTGGGAAAGAGGTTCCACTTTGTTATGATCCAACACCTTAAAAATGATAAAAAGTCAATGAATATAGTCCAATTTGAGGGGGAAACATCCTTTTACAATATATCCAATTCAAATTACAATATGAGATGAGATAATATGATCCTAAGACTAGGTCTCCTTGGTATATATATAGGAGAAAAATGGTACAATTATAATGAAAGGGTACAATGAAGGGTTCTACCTGATATACAATTATAACACTATAAATGTAATAATTCAATATCTAGGGATTAATAAGTTCTTTTACACATAACATGTGCCTTTTTATAGGTCCTAACATGTCCCTCCCCTTCAAACCAGTGTCGTCCTCAACACTTGACTAACTGTGAGTGTTTTTGCATGAATAAATCATCTCCCCAAGTTGCCTCTTCCATTGCTAGGTTCTTCCATTTGATGAGGTACTCCATAATTGATCGATTTCTCAACTGCTTAATCCTTGTTTCAAGGACTGTTTTTGGTTCTAGTATGATTTTCCCTTATTCATTAATCTATGGTAAAATAGTTTCGACTGGGATCTTGTTTCCAATTACCTTCTTTAATAAAGAAACATGGAAGATTGGATGTACACATGAAAATGGAAGCAACTCCAATTGTAATCCATACTTCCAATCCTTTGCAAAACCTTATAGGGGCCATAATATTTGTGTGCTAATTTATTGTCCTTCTTTTGTTGCTTGAGGGACATTTGTTTATATGGTTTTCACCTAAGAAATACCCAATACCCCACTTCAAATTCCCTTTCACTGTGATGTTGATATACTTTTTGTTTCATCCTATTTTGTGCCATAACCAAGTTGTCCTTCAATAGTTTAAGAACCATTTGTTTTTTCCCTATGTGGTCCTTCACTACTTGAACCTTTGTATTCGCTTTCAAGGGTGATGTTATTGTTGGAGGATGATACCCATAAAGTGCCAAAAATGGGGATATTTTTGACGAAGTATGGATGGATGTGTTGTACCACCATTCCACCAAGGGAAACCACTTGAACCATTATGTTTGTTTGTCGGATGGAAGACAAAGAAAATATCCTTCTAGACATTTATTCACAATCTCAGTTTTCCCACCAGATTGAGGGTGGTAATATGAGCTGTGAGCCAATTGAGTACCCAAATAGGAAAATAATTTAGTCCAAAAATTTATAGTGAAAATTGGATCTTTGTCACTTAAAATAATCTTGGAGACTCCATGTATCTTTTGAATGGTTTCCATAAATGTTGTAGCTACTGTACTTTCTTTAAAAGGATGAGAAAGAGAAAAAAAAAATGGGCATACTTTGTCAACCAATCCACTACTACCATGATGAAAGTCTTTCCTTCATATTTGGGTAAACTTATAATAAAATCCATTGAAACTTCTTCCCAATGTTGACTTGGTATATATAATGGTTGTAGGAGACCCGACATCTTGATTTTATCTCCCTTCTTTTTTTGGAAGACCAAACATTCATACGTGAAATTTTGAACATCATTGTTAAGACCTTCCCAGAAAAAATCCTTCTTGATCCTGTGGTATGTTTTCAAGAATCATGAATGTTCTCCTATAGGAGAAGTGTGCAATTCTAGAAGGACCTTCTATTTGAGTTGGGAATTCTTACATAAATATACGCGATTATGATACCATAGTAAATCGTTCTTCCATACAAAATTATCTAATGAAATGGGGTCGTCTTGTAGTTATTGGATGATCTTGCATACCTCTTGATATTTCTTCCATTCTATCCTTGCTTATTCCACCAAATCATATTTCATTATAGAAATAACACATAGTGAACCTTCTATTTCTTTTTATTTCCTTGAAAGGGCATCTTCCACAACATTGTTTTCCCCTTTTTTATAGATAATTTCAATGACATAACCTAGCATCTTTGTAACCCATTTTTGTTGCTCTTCTGAAGATAATCGTTGCTCCAAGAAGTACTTCAAACTATCGTGATCCATTTTTTACTTTGAATTGTCTTCCTATTAGGTAAGGGTGCCATTTTTGTATTGCATGTAGTATGGCCAACATTTATTTTTCATAAATGGGTTTGAGTAAGTTTTTTCCTTATGGTTTCAAAGGAAAGGGGCCTTCCTTCTTGCAATAAAACTACACCAATTCCATGGATTGAGGCATCACACTCCACAATAAATGTTTTTATAAATTTAGCTTGCTGCTTCAGTCCAAGAAAATGATTCTTTAATAATGATGTTAAAGGTGCTACTATTTGGCCATAGTTCTTGATTTGAATCCGGGGTGACACTGACACCAATATTTACTTGGTTCTAGGTCACTTGATAAGGTCAGATTTAATATCATTTTAATTGAGATTGATTGCATTAAAGGTGAAAATATGTGCTTATGAAAGGCTTGTATCCAAATTGAATATAAACTTGGTGCATGAGCTGTTAGTCTCATAATCCATTAAAATATGCATTTAATAATCATAATTGCATAAATAAACATATGCATAAGAAACATGATACAATCACATAAGAGGAAGAGACCATCGAGTTGTTAACGAAGTTCACCAGAAATTTCTGGCTACGTCTCCAGATCCACTTGGAATACAAATCACTTGTCATTGCTTCTCCTAATGCGGGGCTAGTTCTCCTTTACAAAAAAGGGATACATATTCTCCCAAAATGAAGGGGCAACATGGCTCTCCCAACATGGCTCACATACTCTCCCAATAATGGTCTCTACTCTCCCAATTAATGGGATTAAAAATTACAATCATGATTTCTTGATTCTCTCCATAAAGAGCTCTCCAAAAGAGTCTCAAAGGGCCTCCAAAGGCCTTCCTTTTTCTATCTCTCCCAATAAAGAGGTTTAAATAATTTTTCCTAGCTCCATAATCCAAAAGACAAGATCCATAAATTTTGGATCTAGTACCTACCCAAGGAAAAAAATGATGAAGACCCTTAACTTCCTCCTTGAGACTAGGAATCCACTTGTAATAAAGTGAGGAAGAGTCCAAACCAACTCATGAAGCCCTTAACTTCCTCCTTAAGACTAGGAAACTAATTTCCTCTTAAAATTAGGAAACTAATTTGTGAGTTGGATTCTCACATAAAACTAATTTTCCATTTTGACAAATAGTACGTGATATTTCCACTCACTCCAAGTATTCCTCTTTTTCCCCCTTAAAATTAGGAAACTAATTTGTGAGTTGGATTATCACAACTAATTTCCTATTTTTACAATTAAATGAATAATACTTCAGATTTTCCTAACTCACTTCAAGTATTAATCATTTATTACAATTAAATCATTCATGATTAATTAATTATTATTTTCCACTTATCATTAATTAAAATTTTAATGAACTTCTCCATGGTGTGAAAAGTAATAGTTCCATGTGTGGAGATCCTCCTAGTTCATACCTCACCACAAAAAGCACTTTTGGTTCTCCAAAAGTATAGAGAGGAACTATAACTTGAATATACGCAACCAAATTCTAGGAAGAGTCTTACACTCCACGTTGCACTTTTGTGCTTCTTGATATGCATAACAAATGTTTCTAAAAAGTCCACACCCTTCTTATCCTTCACCTTTGTACTTCAGAATGAGGATGTTGATGTTGTTATAGCAAGATTTTTCTCACCCTATGAAATATTGCACATAAGGCCTTTTTCCATTTCCCCATTCAGACTTATCATCCCTGTTTATAAAATCCAGAGCTAAAAATACATATTTTTCCACATGTACGCATCTTGTCTACTATACAACATGTGTATACGCAGGTTGCTCCACTACAGACCGTGTACATCAGGATTTGTGCCAGAAAATGAAAATTAAATGTCGAGTTTCCATGTCATGACGGGAGATCTATGATCCTTGGCCTTTCATATACTAGAAGCATTCCGACTCGGCCCTTCAGTTCAATTTTGAAGGCTATAAATGGACCAATTCCGATCTATGGAAAAAGGAGAAAGAATTCAACTTTGAGAGCAAAGTTACTCTAGAGAAAATATTTACTTCATATTGAGTTTGCATCCGTATGTCCTTTAATTCTGAACATAGTGTTCAACCCCCAAGCTCTTCCTTTATTGATTGAGAACCTCATTGCTTCTCTATTATGAGATTTCCTTTGGTGGAGGATTGAAGTGGTAGAGGCCCAACTGGAAGGAACTTAGTTTCTCGGTTCCGAACCGTGCCGACATGGAAGTCCAATTGATATCTTGCAAATATTTGAATTATTATTCCATGGGCGTATTTGTCATGTTTATTAATGGATTATGATATTGAATGTGTTAACATTATATAATATCACCATATGCTTGATTTTCTTGGTTGTTGAGGACTAGTTGCAAGTATATTTCTTTGGGTCAAGTTCTCAATGGTGGACTTCATCAAATGTCTGGACGAGGTAGGCCTTTTATCTTGTCTTGCTAGCATATTTATTTATATAGCATACTTGAGAAGAGATTTGATTTCTACAGTCATTTCCATCTATTGCGGTTTACCCTAGACATAGAGAGATTTTCCTCATAACAGAATTGGTGACCATACTAGGGATTGAATCTTCTTTCTTAGGGTTTGGAGTACTTTTCTCCTTAGATTTCTCTCGTTTCTATTGTGTTTCTTGTCACATCATTGTTTGAAAACCTCTATTCACTCTGGGTCTAAGTTTTCAACCTTCTCCTTTGCCTAGACTTGCGTTTTGAAACATATACGCACTTTTTTCCTTGACAGTCATGTACATACGTAGGCTATCCCTCTACAAGATGCGTATATATGCTCTGTTTTCTTAAACAATCACGTACATTAGTTTTTCCTTGCTTGTTTGCTTGGTCTGGTGGTTTCTGGGTGGGATTTGATGTTTGTTGAGACTTCTTAGGTCTCTGTAGTGCTTGTTAAGTGCTTGTGGGATGAAGGGAAACCTATCTTTGGTTGAATTTCTCGACGGAGTCATTCTTGTCATCTTTTCATTTTGATTGTCCTTGTACATTGGGTTGGGTGTTTTTCTTCTTGGTATCCTTCTTGAGTTATGTCTTTCTATAAACAATAGGGTTTATATATCAAGTTGTTTTTTAGTCCATGCATTTTCATTTTTATTATATTGAAAATACAAAAAAATAGGCATTTTGTATTGTTTGGCATTTTGGTATTTTTGAGTCCTTGTCATTAGCATAGTGCATGTAATGAAAGATTTCATTTTAATTTAGAATTGCAGAGTTGAAATTGAAAATTGCATTGGTTTTTAGAAGCATATCATTCATTGAAAGTTAAAGTTAGGACTTTGCATTATTTTCATATTTAATTTTCTTGCAGAGTCATAACATCATGAGTTTCACTACAATATGTTTTTGAGTAATAACGACCACTAAAATTAACACTATAATTTAAAATAGATTAGTCACAATTTTATTTGCTAGGATGCACAAACTAGCTTAGGATTTAGTGCCTTGGAATAGGATTTTGTGAGTAAACTTCTCCAAGGCAATTAAATCAACATATGTGTCTGAGAAAGAGAGTGGAGAAATCCATTGCATAATTGGTAATATTAGGAATCTCTGCTCATACCGGAGTTAATCATGAGGTCGCGCAAAGTTGGGTGAAGGGATATCCCACCAATACCTTCTTAACATCAAAGATATTTCTGGGGATCTATTAGTATCTGGGGATCTTGCTAGTGCCTTTACCTCCGTGAGAGGCAATAATTTCAAGGTTTCAGGATTTTCTACACTACGCATGCGGTGGACCTGACTTACAACTACTCCCCTGTGCATCGGTTATATAGTTGTTTATTAGTTGCTTGACTTAGGTTCCAAATAGGTTACTTGTAGGGATTATTCTGCAGGTACCTTGGGTCAGATAAGGGTTGGACAACACACAACCTTTACGGAGGATTACCTCTCCAGTGGGATCTAATCGACTAGTTGTTAAGCCCATGAGGGCCCTTATAACTGATTCTGTTAACTCTAATATTTAGTAGGGAGTCTCAGGCCCCTCTTGGGCGAGACATACCTTATTTAGGGAGGGAGGCCACTCTCAACCAATTTACCTCATTTGCATGCATATTGGCCATTTTAATTTTGGTGTTCTCTTTGATTACTAGTTGGACTTAGGATTGATTTTTCATCTTTAGATTCTTGAGTCATTGTGGAGTTGGACCAACGTCCCCACCGATCCCATCGCTTGTTACAGTTACCACCGAATTTCAAGTCTTTGCCTTCTAAAAGGAATAGAATTATTAGACGTGGTACACACACATCCACCATTCAGACCTGTGATTCTACAAGGATGAGTACCGAACCTAGTCTTCAAAACATTGGGAGCCCTTCGACTCCCACACCCACTATAGTTAATGGCACCCCTTCGACTCTTGCAACCACAATGGTTGTAGTGCTGGAGGAACCTATCATTACTATGGCTCAGCCTATAGTGAATGCTCAATATACTGCCTCAAACCCTTTTGGGTCTCTTGGTCACTCACCGAGCTATAATGTTCAGTCCATCCCTCTGGCTTCTATTCCTTTTTCGTATGGTATGGCTATAATTTTTTTGAATGCCATCCAAACTGCTGGCCCTAATGCTAGCATTGGGCTTGGGGGAACTACACCTCCTACACTCCATTTTTGTTTTGTGGTTCTCAAATCCCTCAAATGACTCCTAATATGGGAGGAATTTCTGGTCTAATCCTCTTGCTTTTGGGTGGAACAACCAACCTGGAAGACAAGCTTCTACTCAATTTCTGTCCTACACCCCTACGTCCTCGGTGTCGATTCTGACCAATAATTTTGGCATGATGAATCCACCTCCATCCTTTGGATTCACACTTAGAGGAGGTTAGAGGTTAGTTTCATTCTTAGGGAAACCCCCAACCCGGATCCAATTCGTCTGGGGGAAATTTTTATAACCCCCAACAGAACATTCCTACTGGAATGATTCTCAACCAACCTTTTATGAATCAACCCAGAGGAGGCCCTTATAATATTGGACATGGCCATGGTTCTTACCAGAACCCTGGATGGTTTGCAGTTCCTAAAGTAAAATATTTCCTGGGAGCTTGGGGTCACATGTTGCAACCCCGTCTCCCTTTTCTGTTCACACTTAATCTGCCACAATTGTTTAAGTTGATGAATGACCCTATGAGTCATGATACTACATGGCCCCCAATCCCTACCAATCTTCCTTTAGAAATTCCTAAATTTGAAGGTAAGAATGGAGAGGATCCTGGTGATCATGTTACTACCTTTTACCTATGGTGCTCCTCAAATTCCCTTAATGATGATTCTATTTGGTTAAGATTAATTCAACGCACTCTCATTGGATAATATTAATTAATGAGCTACCTAGGGGGGCATATGGGACCTTTAGTCAGATGATTTTGGTCTTCCTTAACCACTTCCAATTGCCAGTTCGTTACAATGTTGGCCTAGAACTTCTATCGACTTTATGCCAGGATACAACCACTCATATATCGAATCATATCCAGAAGTGGCATAGACATAAGAGGTTGATTAAGACTCCTATACCCCCGACCTTTATTTTATAATGGATCCTTAGGTCTTTGCACCCTCCTATGTGTTACACATTATTTTCGTCATCCCTATGACCATTAATGATGTAAACCTATCTGTTGCCTTCAGAGGGGTCAGTGGCCAAAGTTCTTGAAGAGAGAAGGGAGAAGAAATTTTCTTGAGAAAAGAAGTTGCATTTTCCTTTGGAAAAACCCTATAAAAAAGGAAGTTCGCAGGTTGTTGTATAGGCAGGGTGCGAGAATGCCTGATTCTTGTAGGTTGCACCATAGCTAGAGTGCAAGATGTTCGCAGGTTTCTCTATAGGCATGGTGTGAGAATGCCTACACGTGGGAAAAACAAGCGTTTTCTCAAATCTTCTAGAAGGAGAAACTTCTATGGTGAGGTGGCATCCGAATGGTTTGGATCTTACTCGCTTTCATGATTTAGTGGGATCATCCTAACCTCCTCACCTTATCCTCTTCAACTTATAAAAGGAGAGGAGTTCTCATGGAGAAAGTTAGCTTGTGGCTTTTGAGCTTTGGAGCTTTTGGATTGAGCTTAGCTTTGGTTGGCTTGGAATTATTAGCTTGGTTGGAGTGGCTTTGATATTTTCTTTGTCAAGATAGATTGTGAGTAGCTATCAGATCCATGGTCTCAGAATCCTTGGAGCAAGAAGTGTGTGGGGAACAAAGGATGGTTGGAAGGGATTTTATGACATCAAGGCCATGGTTGTAATCTCTCTTTCACATTTAATATGATATAGTAATATGATTCTTTCCTATAAAGCTTGTTGTGTTTTATTGTATGATTCCTTGATCACATACATAGGTTTATATTGAGTTTATTATATTACTATCACTTTGGTTGGTTGCGTTCTTTTGCAGGATCATCATGGTATGAAAATTGGAACGGAGCTAGGATGGCGATGGCGAGAGGAAGCAACATTTAAATGGTATGTCACCCATCCCTCTTTAGTTAGTAAATTCAATATCTAAAACTTAAGGAAAATGTCATGCTCTGGTATGTTTTGTTCTAGATCTAGGTGGATCTAGGGAGATCAGTTAGTGTCCACACCTACCGATTAGTCCGATAACAAAATTGGCGACTCCACTGGGGAGCAGATTGTTTCCTAGTTAGTCTAGTTTCCCTTGCTTTGATTGCTTGTTTTCTGGTCTCTGAGTTTGTGGGAGATCCATCCAGACTCTCTGGATTTGAAAGTTCACTCAAATTTAGTCCTTTTTCAAATTTTTTCTTGTTTACAGGCATTCTCGCATTGTACCCTTTAGTGGCCTGCGAGAAACACCTGAGTTCACACCCTGGTGTTAAGTCCAGTGTGAACCCCTCGCAGTCAACCTTTGTTTAGCCTGCGAGAATCTTTGATTCTCGCACTGTAATACACTGCCAGCCTACGAACTTGTTTGTAAATTTTTTTGGATTGGGTCTTGTCATTTTTTGATGCCCAGTTTTTCTTTGGACAGCTGGATTGAACTTTTGTAGCCTATATTGATCTGTTTACAGTCTTCTTGACATTGTTTGAGTTGCTTTTATCCATCTTTGTTTTGTTTGATTTTGAAGGATTAGTCTCTTTTTTTGAGTGTCTTTCAATTACAAAGCATGTGTTTTCTTTAGAATTGTTTAGGGAAAGATCTGATTTCTTCTGAATAGTTCGCTTTAAAAGAGAACTTTTAGTTTGGGTTTCTTTGTTTTAAAAAAGTTCATTATTGCTTTTAGTGAAAATTTTGAAACAAAAAGATTTAATTTCTTGCCTTATATTAGATTGGGGGCATCCTTGCATTTCAAGTAGCAAAATTGCATGATTCTAGGCATTTTTTGATCTTAAATTATGAAAAAATTTCCCCCTCATGGACCAGGGGGGGGGGGACATGAATCGTGCATTGGTGTACAATACCTTTTTCTCATTTCTTGAGAATCTTGATATTGATGAGTTTTAAGATTTTGGGATGTCGTGCATATGGGAATGATAAATTTTTTCTCCTTCTCATAGCATAGCTTTCAACGAAATGAAAAGATTACATCTTCATATCTTTTCATAATTTTTGAGTTGGTCAAAACATCATATTGTCCACGCCATTTTCCTCTTGAGTAACAACAACCATAAAATAAAGCACTTATAAAAACTGATTAGACATTTTTTATCTTTTCTGGTAGCAAACCTACATTAGATTAGTTGTAGGGATTTGGAATAGGTGTGAAAGATAACTTTCCAAAGTTGCAAACAAACATAGAATTTGGAGTTAGGGAGCGGTTAAATCCACTTATTACATTTTGTCCTGGGAATCCCTTCTAACACAAGGGTCAATCACGAGGTCGCATTGAGACTGGCAGAGTTACTCATCCTGCTTTGTCGGTCTTGGTGTAGAGATTGTGCGTATTATGGGGGTTGCTTGAGGGTATACCCACAATGATGAGTGGAAGCCTTTCAAGTTGATTTCGGGCTAGATACCCTGCCCTTGCGTGTGGATTGGATTGTCGACTGTTTCCCCAGGAATCACTGTAGTGATTGGTAACCTTAGTGGCCTATCTCTTTAGGGTCTTTACACAAGGTGACTGTGGAGGGGCAAGTCTTCACGGTACCTAGAATCGACGTTGGCCAAACTCACTTGGGCTCCTTGGAGGGTATACCCACGATTATGTGTGGGAGCTTGCACCAGGGTGTAAGTTTTTTAAGCAGGTTGTCAACATAACTTTTCCACCTGCTCTATCTCATCCCCTTCTTACATTGTTCCTGCGACATTGGATTTCATCACCAACTAGTGTGTTCATTGTGAGAAGGTTTTGTTTGTTTGCTTGCTTCCTGGATTTTTAGCGTGTGTTGTTTGTTTTCCCTAGCAGACTCTAGATTAGATTTTTTTTTTCATGGCGTCCGTTCCTGAAATGACCAATGAAGGAACCTCTGCTCCAGGGGAACCTTTTGTTTTTTCTTCTTACGGAAACATTGGTCCTCCTCACATCGCTACTTTGAGCCTTCCAGGTCTCACAATTGGATTACCGGTATGGTTGTTTTCCACTCAGGTAATCCCGAATGCAGTAAGTGCTTCGGTTGTAAGCACTTTCCCCCAAGAGCATCAACCTCATGTTGATCCTTCACCATATTCACCAGTAAGATCTTCTTCACCTTCTTCACTTGCGAGGTCTCCTCCTGTTTCATCTTCTTCATCAAGTAAAATTTCTGAAGCTAGTAACCCAGTGAATAAGAAGAAGAAGAAAAGAAATATTAAGAAGAAGAAAGATAAACAAGGGTCAAAACCTCCAACCACTGTCAAACATGTTGGAAAACAACCAGTTACTGTTAGTCATGCTGGGAGTGTTGATGATGTCAAGATCACCCAAAAAACCCGTAAGCCCAAGTACCCTTACAAGCTTTGTAAGGGTAGCCATCTTCTTAAGGATTGCCCTGGTCTATCCAAGGTTATAGAAGCATGGTCTACATGCCCTCGCCAACCCATGTCGTTAGCCTCTGAACAACATGCTGACAACCCCCCATCAACCAGTCATGATACGGTTGGAAAGACGAAAAGTAGAGTCAAGTTCCCGTGTATGTTATGCAAAGGGAGTCATCTCACTCACCTTTGTTCTCGAATGGATGAAGCCTCAAAATTACTGGAAGACATGACTGTTTCACAGCCTCAACTTCCAGCTACTTACCATAAGCTTTCTCTCAACCCTCCAATAGTTGATGGAATGATCACTCTGGTCCCTTCATTGGTTAATATGGTTGATCATGTCGTCAATATGGTCACATCCTTAGTTGAACCAATTGACAAAGTGGTTGATCCGATACCATCCTCGGTCAATCCCTCTCTCCCCTCAGAGAATTAAACTAAAGCGGTCGATCCGATTCCATCCTTGGTCGATCCCCCTCTCCTGTTAGAGAGTGTCATCCAAGCGGTCGATCCGTTTCCACCTGTCGACCCCATTCTTTCTTTGGAGAATGTAACCCAAGTGGTCGATCCGGTTCTATCATCGGTCGATCCCACTCCTCCTTTGACGAGTGCTAAACTGATTGATCCAGTCCCTTCCTCGGTCAATCCCACCCTTCATCCGAAGTGTTCCAAAGTGGTTGATCCAATCCCATCATTGGTCAATCCAACTCTTCCTCTGAAGAGTGCCTACGTGGTCGATTCGATCCCATCATCGGTCGATCCTACTCTCCTGCTCGAGAGTAAACCCAATACTGCCCAAATTTTTCTCGTTGATATAAACTCTACCGTGTCGAGGGGTATTCCTGCATCTCCCATGGAACCCCCTCCGAGTAATGAGGCCATCCGTTTTGATTGGGGTGTGCTAACTGGCCCTCATCTTCCCTCTCACATTCCTTTCCAGATTACAATGCAAGTTTGTGGTTGGGACGTTCCTCAGACATTGATAGATGAAGGTTCATGTGTTAGTATTTTGTCCTCCATTGCTTGGCAAGATGTGGGTTATCCTCCACTTGCACCGGTTACACAAAATCTGTTAGCTTTTAATAGAAGAACTAGTCAACCTTTAGGGACCCTTCCTCAGTTTCCTGTAACTTTGGGAGGGAGAACTGTCTTTATTGATGTCATGGTAGTCCAAGACCCCTTGGATTTCACTTTACTCCTTGGGAGAGATTATGTATATGCCATGAAAGCTATCGTGTCTACTCTTTTTCATGTGATATATTTCCCTCATGATGGACAAGTTGTGACTGTTGATCAACTTTCATTCATTGACCCCGCCTGGATTTCCTCCTTGAATGGATATTATATGAAGATGGTATCACCCCCGTTGCAGGTAAATTATGTGGCATTGTCACCCATGGCTTCAACTTCTGATAACTTAGATCCAGGAGTTGACATGGTGATCTCTTCGATAGGGTTGTTAGAGCCTGATCTCTTTACTCTTGTTGCGACCCTCGACATGGTGTCCTTCCAGAGTGGGCTTCTTCCTTCCAGTGAAGACCTCTTGGAAGCCATGATTGAGTTTTTTCCTTTCACATGGTGTCATTCCAGAGCATTGTCCTCTTGGAATCCATGATCAAGAAGAGAGTCTGAGGATAGTTTTTGCGTCTCTAAGGCAACCTCGTTAAAAAATGAAACAAAGGTCTTTGAGCATGTTTTTTTGATTTCACTCTCATTAAAAAATGAAACCACTTGCGAGGATAGTTTTTTTCGTCTCTGTAGAAACCTCATTAAACAATGAAATAGAGGCTACGAGCATAGTTCTTGTTTCTATGTCAAGATCGTTAAAAAATGAAATAGTTTCCCCCCACTATATTTGAGTCAAGTCCTTCGTCTAGTATTTGAAGCTTCATTTCATTTTCCTTTGCAGTTGGATGAAATGAAGCTTGCGGGGCATTTGGCCTCAGCCTCTGGACTTCATGCTGAAGTTAAGCCACTAGTTTCTTAGGCTGGGGTCTAAGTACCAACCATCCTTGTGTTATGCGTTGGGAAGTTGAAAGCATAGTATTATATGGTTCAAGCTTGTGTAAAAATGAAACCACCTACCTCAAGCATAGTTTCCTCTGGTTCAAGCTTGTTTAAAAATGAAACCAGGTCCAAGCATAGTTTTGTTTAGTTTTTAAGCTTGTGTAAAAAATTAAAATCTATCCCAAGCATAGTTTTGTTTTGTTTTAAATCTTGCGTAAAAATGAAAACAATCCCGATCTTAGTCTTTGTTCTTTCTCATGCTTGTAAATACACGAGAATAAGTTACCGAGCTTAGTCTTTGTTCTTTCTCATTCTCGTAAATACGTGAGAATGTAACCGAGTATACTTTTATCACTTTTTCGGACTCGTAAAGGTTATATGAAAAGGGACCCCCCTGGAGTTCTCTTTAAGCTCTTTTTAGACTCTCTAAACATGAAAAGATTGCCGAGCGATCTTGTTCTCTTCACACTCGTTAAAGTATTTGAAGAAAACATCTGTTGAGAAATAGTTTATCTCTTTTTCGGTCTCATCAGACTACTTTAAGAAAAAGGAACTGAGAGAGTTCTCTTTAAGTGTTTTCTAGACTCTATAAACATGAAAAAACCCTGAGTTTTCTTTCTTTGGACTCATAAAAAAAACATTGAAAGGCCTATATGGGACCAAACCACTCCTTCCTAGGGTTCGTTAAACATACTCCAAGGGACTCATTCGAAGGATGAGATTACATTACAAGCATATGTTATCCTCCTCAAGCTTGCGTAAAAATAAAGAGGTACTCGCTAGAAATGGTGGGGGAAAAATTGGGAAAGAAATGTATCTAAACCTGTATTCTATGGAAGAGTCACTTTTGAACATGACACCCTTTCACTCGCCTTGTGTCTAGGTTGGAAAGTCCACTTGTCTCCAGATCATACTCCTATAAGATTGCAAATTGGTTTGTGATCCTTATTGTTGATTCAGTATTTCCAAGGCAATTGTTGTGTCATCAATATGTTCAAAGAAAAATTCAACCCGGAAAGCCTTCTATTGTGTCGGCCATTTCTGCAGTCTTTAAGACTTCTATTGCATCATCCATCCCTGAGTCAGTCCTAAATCACTTGTTACTCTGATCTACATCAAATCTTGTTACTTGTTTCGTGTCATTGATGTGGGATACATTAAGGCCCTCCTATGACGAGTCTTTTCCTGTCGACTTCAACTCATTATCCAGGAA
>ML802404.1:116682-143974 GCA_009831015.1 Picea engelmannii
TATTATTGTACTGTATTTCCTTGTTTGTTGGCAGGTTTTCGACTGACTGTTCCTTGTTCCCTACACACACTTGACAAAGTATTTCAGCTATCACTCTGTTCTAACTTCATACTTTGGGGGGCTCTCTGTTACACATTATTTTCATCATCCCTATGACCGTTAATGATGTAAACCTATATGTTTCCTTTAGAGGGGTTAGTGGCCAAAGTTCCTGAAGAGAGAAGGGAGAAGAACTTTTCCTGAGAAAAGAAGTTGCATTTTCCTTTGGAAAAAACCTATAAAAAAGGAAGTTCCCAGGTTGCTGTATAGGAAGGGTGTGAGAATGCATGATTCTCGCAGGTTGCACCATAGCTAGGGTGTGAGATATTAGCAGGTTTCTCTATAGGCAGGGTGCAAGAATGCCTACACGTGGAAAAATAAGCGTTTTCTTGAATCTTCTAGAAGGAGAAACTTCTATGGTGAGGTGGCATCCGAATGGTTTGGATCTTACTCACTTTCATGATTTAGTGGGACCATCCTAACCTCCTCACCTTATCCTCTTCAACTTATAAAAGGAGAGGAGTTCTCATGGAGAAAGTTATCTTGTGGCTTTTGAGCTTTGGAGATTTTGGATTGAGCTTAGATTTGGTTGGCTTGGAATTATTAGCTTGGTTGGAGTGGCTTTGAGATTTTCTTTGTCAAGATAGATTTTGAGTAGCTATCAGATCCATGGTCTCAAAATCCTTGGAGCAAGAAGTGTGTGGGGAACAAAGGACAGTTGGAAGGGACCTTACGACATCAAGGCCATGGTTGTAATCTCTCTTTCACATTTAATATGATATAGTAATATGATTCTTTCCTATAAAGCTTGTTGTGTTTTATTGTATGATTCCTTGATCACATACATAGGTTTGTATTGATTTTATGCTATTACTATCACTTTGGTTGGTTGCGTTCTTTTGTAGGATCATCATGGTATGAGCATTGGAACGGAGCTAGGATGGCGATGGCGAGAGGAAGCGACATTTAAACGGTATGTCACCCATCCCTCTTTAGTTAGTAAATTCAATATCTAAAACTTAAGGAAAGTGTCATGTTCTGGTGTGTTTTGTTCTAGATCTAGGTGGATCTATGGAGATCAGTTAGTGTCCGCACCTACCGATTAGTCTGATAACACTATGTCAAAGGATGTTTCTACAACCGGGGTTACCACTGAGGAAGAAGCGATCTTTAAATTTCAACAACTAGATATGATATACGCTCAGTCTGGGATGTTATACCACATTCTTCCAGACGCACCATGGTCAAATTATGATCCTAGACAAAAGCCCAAACCTCATGCCGATGGAATTGTAGGTACTGCCAATGTAAAGTCTGCAGGCTCGGTGACAAGCCATTTGAAAGAGTTGTCTCTAAACCAATCTGCAAGAGTGTTGTCCCTTGGTTATGTATTACAGAAGAAAGAGAATATTAAGGAAGAATAAATATGAAGTACGAAGTGTGCGGAAGGCACACAAACCGAGGAAAGGTCGAAGTGGGTAAATAAGAAGAAAAGAAGGAATGTGTTAAAGAAAAGCAAGTTGTTGAAAGAGAAGATCAAGGAATACAAAGCATCAAAGAAGATAGATCATGGACAACTCAGCAAGTGGAAGAATATGCTAATGGATGCTTTGGAGCACCTCGCAGAGAAGAAGGAAGAACAGGATGGTAAAGCCCTTAAAATACGAGTTATGTGGACCTAGGGTTTTGGAATCTAGGGTTTTGACACCTAGGATTTGGTCTAAGGTTGTCCAAGAGTCATGAAATGTATAAATAAAGGTATAGAAGAGTTGAGAGGGTTGGTTATTGTGGGTTATTGTTGGTTGTCATTGTTGTTGGTAATAACAACATTGAGAGAGGGAAGTGTTTTGCTGTAAGAGCATTCTGTATTCTAGATCTTCAATTGGGTGCGATGATCAACCCTGTAGCTGGGTGTGCAGGGAGGGGAGATAGAGAGGAAGAGAGAGAAGGATCTGTATCTAAGTGCGCAGATGGAACTGTATGTTTTCATCCATTATATAAAGAAACACAGTTCTGTGGACATATCCCTAGGGAGAGGGTGAACCACATAAATCTTGTTGTTCTTTGTGGTTGATGTTGTGATTTTCTATCTGTTATACTGTTATTGTATGGATGTTTTCCCTATTAAATATAGAAGGTACAAGATAACTTCGCGAAGCTAAGTATAATACTATTAAATAATCTCTAGGATATATTGGATTGTTGTTTTGGAATCATTTTTCATTTTCTCTAGTTGTAGATACTTGTGTCCTGCAACCACCTTATTTCTACTTCGAGTGAGACTTCATCTGCTTCGTAGGTGTTGCTGAAAGGGCCAGTAGTTAGGGTTTGTTGGTGTTCTGTTAGAGTTGAACCCTAGTTCTTCCCCTCTGCCAATGAATGGTTCCATTTCCAGGACCGAGATATTCTTGAGGGAATGTCAAGGCGGTTTCCATCAAAGAAAGAGATTCAAAACTGGATAGAAGAACAAGAAAGGGACTTCGCCATAGCTCAAAACAATAACCCTAGTATTAGTACCAAAGATTGGTTGGGGAGATACATCTTTACTGACGTGCACGAGATTTTATTTGATGGAGTTCATAACAAGTTATACGAGTGGTTAGCCTGATTAGCAGACACTCAGTTTGAGATCAGATCTAGACCACCTGTGGTTTGGACAACAACACCGATTAAGAAAGTCAAGAGAGTCGATAACACTATGTCTAGAGCAGTGGATATCTAGTTTGATAACATTATTGGAGGATACATTACTGAGTTTTCTATCGACATAATAGAATCATATAGTCAAGAAGAGAGATATTTCTTTAAGGGACCCAGAGGGAAGTTTCTACACTTTTTGAAACTCAATATTAAGATGCTACTGCATGAGAAGAATATCTTAAAAATACAATAATTAGTTGTATTTTAAAGCTAATGTTCAAGGATTCAAACAATGACAGTGACACATAGGCTGGACACATGAGCAGTGTGAAATCATTCAGAGAGGTTCCTCTTGCAAACCTGTTTAAGAAGAGTTACAAAGATGAGGGATTCTACAGTGGAGAAGAAGCAGAGTTATCAGACGAAGAGCATTCAAAGTCCGCAAGGGCAGAGGAAGTAGGGACTGAGGAACTTCACTGAGATGAACCAGAAACTTAAGGGACTACACATACTTTCGAAGTAAGTATTCTTATTCCTCCTATTGTTTTAGAAACATTAAGTAACCAGAGTAACGAGAGTAATCAGAGCACTCAGAGTACTGTTACAAGCAGTTTGGTACATACTCAGTCAAGAAACCAAGGAAGATCCATGACTGATGAAATAAGGTTACCCGTCTTCATAGGATATGGATCTGAGGATCCTAACCAACACTGGTTCTTATGCGAAGCTCTATGGAGCATTAAGCAAGTCACCGACGAAGCTATTAAGAGAGCTCAGTTTAGTACTACCTTGAGGGATCGTGCATTGGGATGGTATATTAAATTTGTTTCAGGAGCAGTACAACCTAAACCACTGAATGACATTAAGACTGCATTGAGTGCATATTTCAAGAAGCATAAGTTGGAGTTGGAGTTCATTACAAAGTTAAAGGAAATCAAACAAAAGGTGATTGAACCTGTTTGGGGGTTTGATTAGAGGTTTAAGACCTTAATAGGCCATTTAAGTTTTTAGATTCCAGATGAACAACATAAGGAATGGTTCATCACTGACCTCCTACCACACATTAGAGTTCCTCTAATGCAACAAAATGTCGCTTCGCAGGCTGAGGCATTAGAAATTTCCATGAAACTAGAAGAAACCCCTGTAAGAGAGTCCAGTCCAGGTATGAGCAAGATTTTGAATCAATTAACTAGTTTATCTTTACAGGTTGAAGACATGAAGAAATATAAAGGAAAATAGAAAAGAGAAGACATCTGGTGTATCATATGTAAAGAAGAGGGCCATGAAAAAGAACATTGTGCTTTATTTAATGAATACTTGGCCTCTGGGGCCCCTAACCCTTTGAAGCAGACTACTCTACCATGGTGTGAGGTATGTAGAAATAGACATCGCCCTAATGAATGTTATTATATGTAGAAATATGTCTAGACAACCACCAATATTTATTGCACATTCTGTAAATATGTGGGGCATGATGAGAAGGACTATAGGGATTATGACCTCATGCATGAAAGGTCAAGGGATGCATATAGAATTCAAGGAGAATTATAGTCAGAAGGAAATACTGTGTAGTTCAATTCCCCAGGAAGAGGAAACTTCAACCCTCGTAGTGGATTCAGAGGAAGAGGATGAGGAGGTGGCATGGGTTAAGGTCGAGGTCAGATAATTTTCTATAATTGTGCCCATCCAGGTCATTTGGAAAGGGATTGTCAGAACTCTTTTACTACTTGGAGCTATTGTAATTTATTTGATCATGTCATTGAATATTGTCTAGTATTGTTAGCCAAACTTCAAGAAAGACGAGGAGGAAACCAACAAGTCCAACTAATATCAGATGAACCTCGCGATGAGGAACCTAGAGTCATTTTTATTACTAGAGGAGGTGCTGTTACAAGAGAAGATAGGGTGACTCTAGGAGAGACTACAGATGGATCAGGGATAAAAAGAGCTTTAGAGAAGACACCATTGTTTGATCCAAGGAAAGAAAAGCATACTTTTGAAGAAGAAAAAAGAGAATTTGTAGGTGAACATGCTTCTTCATCTAGGGCACAACCAGAAGTAAAGGAATGTAAAATGCCTCTAGCGTTTGACCAGTCTACCCTAGATAGACAAGGAAAAGAGGTAAGTAAACTTATGGACTTCTTGTATACTTGCATTAATTTGATTAAATATGAAAGAGATGTGAAAGAACTACAACACCTAATAAGGCAATATGAAATTGGAAGAATATATACTTTGCTGAGTAGAGATGTGAATCAAGTATCTAGGAAAAGGAGGATGAGCAAGGAAATGCACCTTAGTGCTCATATTGGAGACTACGACATGGACTATGTGGTCCTCGACCCAAGATCAAAAGTAAATGTTATGACGAAGCAGACTTGGGCATGGATGGGAAAACCTAAATTTGGTTTCTATAATATTAATGCTGACAACGATGATGATCCTAGGAACTTGAATACCTCTAAAACTAAAGGACAAAGAGACATAGAAGGGATAGTGAATGAATTACCTTTTGTTGGGCAGCCTATTAAAATCAAGAAAGTTAACATTGGAACAAAGAAAATGCCTAAGCTAGCAAATGTTGAAGATTATTGGGATGATGATACTATTAGTAAGATTACATAACCATTGCATGAGTATCAGGACTTGTTTCCAACCAAGCTCATAGACATGAAGGGCATTAAAGGACCCATGGGAGAAATGAAGATTAATTTGAGAGCAGATGCAAGGCCTGTCAAGCAGTGGCCTTACAAACTGAATGCCAAGTACAAGAAGAAAGTTAAGATTGAATTGGATAGAATGCTGGAAGTAGGAATCATAGAATTTGTTGAAGAATATGAATGGGTCAACCCTATGGTGGTCCATGATAAGAATTCAGGAGAAAATAGAATTAGTGTGGATCTAAGGAAATTGAATGATGCATGTTTACATGATCCATTTCCCACACCTTCTGTTATAACCCTAAATTGCACCACACATGCTTACCTGGCATCAGGCCAACTCATATCCCTTCATTGCCAAAACATCTGCTGAAAAACCTCTTTGAAAATCCTCTTGGGTCAAGGCCCATATCCCAATGCATGAGTTATCTTTGGTTTGTTTAATTTATGCTTAATTTCTAACCCTCAAGTAGAAAAGTAGCATGCATGCGTAGCAGTTTGTCTTGATTGCAGGATTATCTTTGGAAGGAGCAGAGCAAGCAAGTGGGCAAAGCACAACAAAGGATCTACACCAAACATCAGTAAAAAGGTTAGTAGTTCCCTTCCATACATGTATTGTGAAAGAGGGGTTTAATTTTTGGGTGGTAGGTTAAAAAGTGATTTCTTTACGGTCAAAATCTACATGCAAGTCTGACCCTAGTTTGCTAGTCCGTAGGGTATTTTTCCCAACAACATAATTGGCGACTCCACTAGGGAAGATACTCTTTAGGGTTTCCGGATTTAGTTGAGTTTTTGGGTAGTTTAAGAGATTAGATTTTCTATTTCTTTGCCTGTCTTTTCTGTAAGGCTTGAGCTAGCAGGGAGCCTGGTTCTTTATACCATTTTTCCCTGACTGTTGCTTGACGGCAATTGTTGGGACACACAGAGGTACACACGGCCTGTAGAAGGCTAGCACGCGTGTACCCGCGCCCTAACCTCTTACAACCCACGTGTGAACGCTAGCTGTAGAGGTTTCAGTAGCGTGTAGGAGTTCAGAGAGCTTGAGAGGCGATCCTCCTCTTCCTTGTCATAATTATACATTCTCAGGGGGTTTTCTGGATCTTGTCTGAGTCTTGCTGGTTCACAGTCTTGTCTCAGTTTGTCTTGTTGTGTTTTGTTATTCCTTGCAATTATTTTTCTTTTATGTTAGAAGAAGCATCCAAGCCTTCAAGAGACCCTGGCTATCAATACTAGAGGCCTCTTCCTGGTCTGGGATGCCTGTGTTTATTTTTGTCTTAGAGTTTATACATACACACAGCCCGTACAAGGTCATCCCATGTGTACACGCATTCTGTTTTAGCTCAGCACGCATTAACACGTGTGCTGTTTCAGTGACAGTAGCGTGCTTGACAGTCTGATTTTCAATCAGGGTGGGGCAGTCATTCCCTCCTATGGTGAGAAGTGTTCCTCTCAGGTGTTTGAGTCTAGGGTTGAACAATCAGTAGGTTAGGGCCTCTTACCCTTTGCCTGTTTTTTCTTAGTTGATAATTGATAGAAAAGATAAAAAAAAAAAAAAAAAATTGTTTTATGGTTTTTAGACAAGCATAAGAGTCTGTGCTTTCTTGATTGCCATTGTGTGTCTTTGCTATGATTCTTTGCGATATGCACTTTAAGCCAGAATTTTGTTTTTTCTTGGTTTTAGGCTTGTTGGTATTTTCCCTTTGTTGCTTGATTAACACGTAAATAAAAAAAAAAAAAAGAGAAAAAAATCTTTTCATTTTCTTCTTTGTTTGAAGATTATGTTTTTGCATCAATAGCTAGGGAGAAGTATTTTTGTTCATAAGTTTTTGCAGTGCATTTAGAGAATAAGTAGCTCGTAGTCAAGCGAAATTCCTTTACGTTTGCTGCATGAAATATTAGAAAAAATGAAAAGAGAAGAAGTCTTTCTTTGTGAAAAGTTGTTGATTTTTGCATTGAGTAAAAGTCTTTTGTTTCTATCTTTTTTCATTCGTTTTTGCTTTGAGTCTTTACACATCATCAGTTTCACCTTCATACCCTGTGACGTAAAAAATCCCATAAAAGCAACGCTAATTTAAAATCTATTAGACTTTTTGTTTGTAGGGTTCATACACTAGTTTAGGACTAGGGCCTTGGATTAGGTTGGAGAGGAAACTCTCCAAGGCCACTCAAAACCAAACATTGGAGTCTGTGATAGGGAGTGTAGAAGTCCAGTTTCATGGAAGTTATCCGGGACCCCTCTTTAACACAGGGGATAAACACGAGGTCACGTGAGGAAAGGTAGCGGAGATAACCCCTCCAAAGCTGAACCAAGTGTAGTGGAGAACACATATCAAGGGCTTGTTGTGGGATTCCATCATTTGCATTTACCACGGGGCTTCATGGGTCTCGAATCCATTCGAGGTCCTCAGTTTTCTTCTGGACCGTTTTCTCTCGATACCCTTGACATGTTTAAGGCTTGATACCCTGCTCATTGTGGTCTACTTGACTTTCGACATTACCCGCTTGGTGACTGTTCGCGTGCTGGCAAACTAGTTGCCAATATTTTTAGGGACATACACAGGTGACTGCGGGGGTATACTGCGGTACCTAGGACAGACATCGGGCCACTCTTTGCAGAGTATAACCAGAGGGTGCTTCCGTGTTTGAGTTGCACTTGCACCGGTAAGTTGCTCTAGTGTTGGTTGTTGTAAATGTTCTTCCGACTAGTTTAGTGTTTGCTTGTCTTATCTCTTAGGGGATTCTTTTTTAGTGTGTGTTACTGTTTGAACATGTAGATTACCTTAGCGTGTCTTGGATCTTCTCACACAGTGGAGGATCCCGAGCTCCGCCGGTCATGAAGGCTTCTGGGCCTGCCACCGGTTATACTGGAGCCACCCCCGCCACCATTGAGGCGGAAGCTAGACCAACAAGGGTCTTTCGAAGCAACCGGGTTACAAACCATTGTGCCTGAACAAATCTCGGAGGAATCAACCACCAATATTAGCTCGGTTGAAACCCCAACCACTGATACTTGGCCATCGGTCATTGTACCAATCCAATTTTACGAACACCTGTCAGTGCCTCACACAGCTATGGAAACAAACGCTGTTACTTCCTTTGGGAATTCTTCCATTCCCACCACCGTTGCTACCACAGGAGAAGCATATCCTAACTTGTCGTCATCGGTCCGAGCCACCATGGTCTCGGCCGCAACTACGTCGCACAGTGGACCGATCCCATCTATCACGGTGGCCACAACTCCCTTCACACCCAGTGCGACAGGCTCTCCGTTTTCATACGGTATGCCTAGTTCGGGTACAAGTCCTGCACTCACTCACTCCACTTTACAGACTTTGGGTCTGGGGGCAGGGAGCTCTAACACTCCTCTGCAAGGTCAACTTGGGGGCATTCCTATCCCTTTTAACACTTTTCCTTACGCTGGAGGTCATATCTCTCCTTCGTCCCCTTTGCTTGGTGGTCTGCATCAGTAGTCCACTGGGCAGCCTGCACACACTAGTTTATTTGGAGCCGGAAGTCAAGGAACACCTGCGCACACTATGCCAGTAGGTTCGTCATCGTTTGTTTGGAACAGGACGTTTGGTAACAACACTTTCGCATCCACTGCTTTCCCCTCTGGGGGCACTCCCATTTTTGGGCAGTCTACTCTGGCGCAGGGTACTATTCTTGCGTCGGGGGCACATATAGCAAGACCTTGGAAATCAGGATGAGGATCCGTTACCTCCTCTGGAATGCCATTTTGGGGTAATTCTCTCCACAGTCAATGGAACCCTGGACAGACTACTATGCTTCTCCCATCAGGACCGGCATGGGGTAATCCTTCCCAAAGTCCGTCAAACACGATGAATGCCCAACATCCTATGTCATTTATGGGGAATCAACCAATGATGTCTCCACAGATGAAAAATCCTTACGCTGGTCAGGGCCATGGTTTCTACCAGAATCTGGGCCAGCAGCCAAACTTTTCCTGGCAACCTGGTGCCAGTCAAACTCCAGGACCCTTTTTCCTAGGATATCAATAGCAACCCAAACTACCATTTCTGGCGATGTTACACTTGCCATATTTGACAAGGTTGTTAAATGATTCTATTTGTCATGATCCGTGTTGGCCTCCTATGCCAACGAAGTTGCCTTCGGACATTCCAAAGTTCGAGGCCAAGCCTAATGAAGATCCAGGTGATCACGTGACTACCTTTCATCTTTGGTGTTCATATAACTCATTGAAAGATGACTCCGTCTAGTTGCGATTGTTTCAACGCACTCTTATCGGGAGTGCCACAAAATGGTACATCGAGCTCGATCGCTCACGATACTCTCCTTTTGGCGAACTGGTGATGGCCTTCCTTAACCATTTCCAGTTACCTGTGAGATACAACGCTGGCACAGAGTTTCTTTCCAATTTCGAACAGACAACGGCGGACCATATCTCTGATCATATCCGAGAGTGGAGACGCCGAAAGAGTCTAATCAAATTACCAGTCCCACCAGCATTCCTGCTTGAGTGGTTCCTTAAGTCTTTAGTCCCACAATTATCTAAAGATGTCGCGACTTCAGGAGTTTTCTCCGAAGAAGATTCCATCATGAGGGATCAATAGTTTGAGCTCATCTATTCTCAGTCTGGTCTATTGTACAACATCCTGCCAGATGCACCACGATCTATACTGGATAAAACTAGACAGAGAGCTGGACCACATGCTGATGGTATTGTTGGTTCAGCACAAACCAAGCCCACTGAGAAATTGACAAAGCAATGGCAACAATTATCTATACAACACTCAGCGGCCAGCCAGACTACTGCTTTGGCTGCTCCTCCTACCCAAACATCGGAAGTACACTCCGTGCAAATGACTAACCCAAAGGCCACCCAGCAGCCTGAAGGGAAGAAAAAACAACGAAAGAAGGGTAAGGGGGAGAAAAAACCCACTGATAATGCTGGCGAGGGCACCACGGAAAAAAGGAAGGTGAGGTATCCGTGCAACTTGTGTGCAGAAGACCACCCGACCCATCTATGTCCTCGACTTGCAGAGGCCCAAAATTTTGTCACACAGTAGTAGCAAGCAGTGTTGACTAATCCCTTTCAACATGGGAAAAATTTAACTCAAGCCTCTACAAGTGCCGAAGGGGGCAGCCAAGAAACCTGCCCTCCTCCAAACAATTCTTCATCTGCAAATGTATATATGGTTAGGGGTGATGCTTTCATAACGACTAGAGAACACGACTATAGTAAACCAAGCGCCTCTGAGAAGGGTAAAGAAGCCAAACTCCCATCTCTTTCTCTACAGATCGAGAAGATGTTGGGAGAAACAATGACACACATTCCAAAGGGTGCATTTAAGAAAGCTTCCCACAACCCAAACGCAAGGGCCTCCCAGAATTACTCTGTGGTGGAAGATTTATCACAAACCCCTTGTGCGATGTCTGCTTTGGAGGTCCTCCAAAGCTTCCCTGCTAAGAGGAAAGCCTTGTTAACCACTTTAGGCTCTACTGAGACTTGTAACCTGGGTACCATCATGCTAGATACAACCGACTTAAAACCTCGTATGCCTTACCACGTAGTGTTTCAGATACTAGTGGCTCATCCCACGAAATTTTTTACACGAAATATCTTTCACACGGTGGTTGACGAGGGCGCCTCGACCTGCGTTATGTCGTTAGCATGTTGGAAGGCCATTGGCCAGCCCGCTTGTCTCCATCACCTACTCTCCTCACTGCGTTCGACGACTGTTCTTTCTGACCACATGGCATCGTCCCTTCTTTCCCTGTGCAGTTAGGAGGGAAGACTGTGTACGTCGAAGTAGAGGTAGTTGATGCCCCCCTCGACTATAATCTCTTGTTAGGATGGATTTGGACTTATGCTATGCAAGATGTGGTTGCTACAGTTTTTCGAGTCTTGTTGTTTCCACACGAGGGTCGGATAGTGACCATCGATCAATTGTCCTTCTCTAGACCTGACCCAGCTTTGGGGGCATCCATGGTTCCCATGATTGATAATCCTCAAACCAGTGTCGTTAACGTAGGAGTTTGTTTGTGCCCATCCTTGATGGGTACCTTCGATTACCCACCTCCTCATGACGATGTCAAGTTTATATCTAATCACCACAAGGCTGAGATTTTTCAACTTTTGTCGTTCCGCATGACTTACTTTGAGGATCTGTGGATTCTTCCTTCCCCATCAGCCACAATGGATGAGACGGGGCACTCCGGTATGTCCATTCCCTTTAGTCCAACTAGCTTCAGCTAACCCTGATCCGACTCCCACACAAGAGTTGGATCCACCTCTAGAGCCTATCTGGGCTCAAGGTTCTCTCGCCAACATTGATTCATTAGACTTAGTCTTTCCTTCTGAAGAAGCAGTAATCGAAGCAATGACTAGTTCAGACAAACCTTGGGAAGATCTTCATCACAGATCATATTTCCTCCCAGAGTTAAGCTGAATCGCGGCAGGGGAATTCACTATCACCATGATGGGCGATCAACCATGTCCTATTAATCTCCTAGCTACACAGGAAATTTATGCTGAGGGAAATATGGCGACTATTGCTAAAACTATACCTATCAACATCGCCCGAACCCCTGGCATTGTGGAGAATGTCTTCGTCGGGGTGGATTGCTCCCCCGAAGAGATTCAGATTTATACGGATCTTTTTAAAGAATTTCGCGACGTTTTTTCCTGGTCTTATGAGGAAATGCCAGGTATCGATCCGAAAATAGTTGAACACGAAATCACAACGTATCCTGATGCCAAGCCTGTTCGACAAAAACTTCGTCCAGTCAATCCTAAGAAAGCAGCAGCCATTAAGCTTGAGGTTGAGAAATTGCTCAAGGTAGGTTTCATTTACCCTATTCATTTGACTCAATGGGTGTCAAACCCCATGCCGGTCAATAAAAAACAAGGCACGATTCATGTATGTACCGATTTCTGTGATTTGAACAAGGCATGTCCAAAAGATAATTTTCCAACCCCATTCATTGACCATATCATTGATGAATGTGCTGGTTGTGAAGCCTTTTCATTCATGGATGGTTTTTTGGGATATAATCAAATCCAAATCAAACCTGAAGACCAACACAAAACGTCATTCATTTGTCCGTGGGGTACATTCGCCTATAGTAAGATGCCTTTTGGCCTCAAGAATGCTGGAGCCACTTTCTAGCGGGCCATGTATTTTGCATTTCATGACCTCAAACATATAGTTTAGGCCTATCTAGATGATTTAGCATCACGCTCTCATAAGCAAAAGGATCATCCTACGCACCTCAGACTAATCTTCGAACACTGTCGCTACTTCAGGATTCGCTTGAATCCCAACATGTGCAGCTTTTGTGTCACATCAGGATGTTTTTTAGGTTTCATCGTATCAACAACAGGGATCATGGTGGATCCTCTTAAGGTGGAGGAAATAATCCAGTTGCCCCCCCCACGCACAATCTTACAAATTCAAAGTCTTCAAGGCAAGGCGAACTTCTTATGACGCTTCATCGCCAACTATGCCGAAATCACCAAGGGATTTATGCGTTTACTTAAGAAAGATGTTCCCTTTTTTTGGGACGAAGCCACTCAACGCTCTTTCGACGCATTAAAACACGCCCTCACAACCGCACCTCTGCTATGACCACCTAATTATAACAAAGATTTCTTATTATATCTGGCTGCCACAGAGTCAACCATAAGCATGGTTTTAGTTCAAGAAGATGATTCATTTTCAGAATACGTGATCTATTGCCTGAGCCGAGGCCTCGTTATAAGAATGGAACTTAATTATTCCCATCTCGAAAAACTTGCGTTGGCAACAGTTCATGCTGTTCAACGGTTCCGTCACTATGTTCTGTTTCGCAAGACCACCGTTGTTGTTGTCGTGAATCCATTCCAGTACATGTTGACATGATGATTTATCGACGGAAAAATCAGTAGATGGATGGTCATCCTCCAAGAATTTGACTTAGACTTCATTTCAGCAAAGTCCAAGAAGTCATTGGTCTTCGCAGAACTTATTTCGGAGCTTCCGGTTGAGTCAGGTGACGTTGTGCTTGAGGAATCGCCTATCCGGGGGGATATGTTTTTGATTGAATCTTCAAACCCCTGGTACAGAGATATACTAATCTATCTCTAGACTTTGAAGTGCCCCACCTCTGCTTCTCCTGACGAGTGTTCGCGGATACGCCATCAGGATAAGAATTATCTCATACTCGATGATACGTTGTATCGGAGAGGTGTAGACTGCATCTTGCATCGATGTCTCACTCATGAGAAGGCCATCATAGTGCTCAACAATTGTCATATAGGAGCTTGTGGTGGTCACTTATCTGGGTTGGAAACAACCCAAAAGATTTTATGAGCAGGTTACTACTGGCCCACACTTATCAAAGATTATATCGAGTCGGTCAAGAAGTGCCATCCGTGCCAAATCTTCTCTCGGAAGATGAGGGCACATCCAGCTCCCATGTTTCCTGTCATCACAGTTGGTCCCTTCACTAAGTGGGGGATTGATTACACTACTTGCAACCCCCCGTCAGCAAGGGGGCACCACTATATCATCGTAGCTGTCGACTACTTCACTAAGTGGGTCAAAGCTATGCCAACGTTTAAAGATGATGGAGAGACTGCAACTCTCTTCTTATTCAACCAGATTATAGCATGGTTCGGTGTCCCGAGAGAGATTGTTAGTGACCATGGTAGTCACTTTCAGAACCAAATGATGTCCGAATTAACATCAAAGCTTGGGTTATGGAAAGAACATTCCTCACCTTACTACCCCCAAGCCAATGGGCAAGTGGAAGCTATAAACATAACTCTTAAGACTATTCTACAGTGAACTATCAACTCAGCCAAGTCAAATTGTCATTTGATGTTATACCTGACATTATGGGCTTACCGAACATATGTTAAGACTGTAACCGGTTTCTCACCTTTCCAACTCATCTATGGGCTAGAGGTAGTCTTGCCCATCGAATGTCAAATCCCATCTCTGAAATTGGCAGTATAGTTATTGCCAGACACTTCTCCACTTGAAGAGTGGTTAGTACACCTTGAAAAGCTTGATGAGCAGCGTCGTGATGCAGCCCTGGCCAACGAGGCTCATAAACATAAGGTCAAGTGTCAATATGATAGGTACGTTCGTCCTCAGATTTTTTCTGAGGGTGACCTTGTCCTGGTCTATGACCAAGATAAGGACCCCCTGGGGGCAGGAAAGTTTAAACCCATGTGGTTCGGACCCTTCATTATTAAAGAGGTATTAAAAAAGGGTGCTTATAATTTGGTTGATTTCGAAGGGAATGCTTTGGCGGAGCCTAGAAATGGGCTCTACCTCAAGAAGTATTACTCATAGAAAGGTCACTGTGGGTAACTTCTTGTAACATATGTATAGTCTTTGTACTATTATTTTTTTACGGTTCTTTTAAAAGTGTTATGGACGTGTCATTGATGTGATCTTTCGTCAATATGGCAGATGTCAAGTGAGTCCAAGGTGTTCGTTGGGTATGCGGGCAGTGCTAGTCGACACACGCGGAGGTTGGCCTCCGTAGCTTGGGTAATCTTTACACCACAGGGTCAGTTGTTATCTTCCAGAGGTATATGCTTAGGTGACACCACAAATAATGTTGCCGAGTATAGTGAAGTTATTGATTTTCTTCATGACGCATTGTTATTAGGTATCTCTCATCTCCGGGTCTATCTAGATGCTCAACTGGTTGTGTCGCAACTAAACAAAATATACCAGGTTCATGATCCAACTTTACACCGACGATTCCTTAGGTTACGTCTCTTAGAACACAACTTTGATTATATTACATATTTTCATGTTCCTAGGAGATTAAACCAAATCACAGATACTCTGGCTAATCACATTTTAGATTGGCATCTTGCCCACATATAAAAAGATCATGGACATAAACATGTAAATACATTTTGGCACACATAATCTATAAGACACAAAAAGAGATAAAAACCATATATAAACATCATAAAATCCTCAGAGCACATAGATGGACGCAAGCGCCTCAAAAGTGGGAACAGTAACGAGTCATCGGGCTTATGCCCTCAAAAAATATATACAACAAGGTGCTCGTGGCACATAAAAAGTCTAAAGTCTGTTAAGGGCCTATGGGCCCTGTTATAATCATCTACTGCATGGGCTAAACGCCTAAACAATCAGACCCACGTCCAAGGTGCCCCCACAACATGAGTCTGCATGGATGGTGGTAGGTCCTCTATCTCTACCATTGGGACTGTGTGAGTGAGCGCAGTGAAGTTCCACTCAACTCGCCTCAGGAACCTCTCGGCCTCTCCTGCTGGGAGGTTCCCTGCTACTGCTACGCCTCCAACAGCGACATCCGTGGCTTCTGGCCGTGGGCGACACCTGTTCTGTGCATAGTCGGCAGGTCGCACAGGTCCCATATCTGCATACAATAAACGTTCACCCATCAAATACTCTGGCATACAAAAAATGATATATATCAAAAAATACATAAAAATTACATATGCAAACAAAAAAAACTACAAAGTTGGAGACTTACCCATCTCCCCTCGCTCCTCACCAGGAGGCACGGGTATCTCTAGATCTCTCGAAAAGTCGATCCCCGCATATGGGTAGTCCTCGATAGCAGGGATCTGTCGTGACAACCAAGAAAAAAAGTCATCGTCGAAGGACTCAACGGTCCTTCCACCACCTTGTCGCGGCAGTAACACTGGCCATCTACACACTGCAGGGAACGTGGCCAGATGTCCCCATACTACAACCCGAGGACTGAAGCATGAAACTCTCTTGAAAAAGAATGAACACAGGATGGTCCCAAACCTGAAGTTCCTATGTGTCTGCTGTCAGAAATATGTCAATTGCCTCTTCATACACTCCAGCAGTGTGGTACTCCAGTAAAAAATGTGTGCATTCATGCACTGGATAGCACAGTTCATTTGTGCGCACGAAGCCTGATGCACGGCTACTGAGCCGGTAATCTACCCAATAAGCAATAAAATAGTCTGTAGTGCGATGTTGGTAATCTTGCTCACAGGTACCGAGGAACCTCTACAATCGATCCCAGCCTCGTAGTAATTAGCTATCAGCTCCGAGACCTTTCTCGGCCCAGCAGGAAAAGTCTGAAAGTTGACTGGTTCCCCTCTCCTTGAGAGACCAGTCAAAAAGTAAATATCCTTGGTGGTGGGCACCAAGGATTTTCCCTCTAGCATAAATGCCTCTACGTCAGGGTGCCGGTAATCAATCAAGGCATTCAGTAGCCTTGGTTGCGCATGCATGAACGGACATAAAAATAATTTCAACAAACTACACTGCATCAGCACGACCACAACATTCGGATCTACAACCATTAAGTCATTGGAGGCCTCATGCTCCCTTTCCCTCCACTGGACATACATCTTGCCAACACAACAAGGTAAAGGAGGGTCAATACTTCTTGTCATTTTCTTTTCCATCAATAAGGGTGGGTACACACGGCCTGTAGAGGTGACAGTCGTGTGTACACGTGTGCAGGTTTTTCTCTACATGTGTGTACATGCGGGCTGTCTCTGGACAGCCCGCGTGTACCTAGGGCTGACCTTTTTGAGGTCGACACCCACCCAAAAAATCAATTAAATGCTAAAAGGGAAGTATTGAATATCTAGATAAGGGAGTTTGTACTTACTTGGTCCAAGAAGAAGTCTGTTTCATCCACTGTAGCTCCCGGAATCACGATCTTTGACAAAGGGGGTCTTTTGGCTCCAGAGTCAATTTCCAAATCAGTAATGGTGATAATGAGCTGCCAGCTTCTATTTATAGACTTTTTGGTCTCTTTTTGTCATTTTTTTGGCCCCCCTTATCAGTTTCTTTATACCAAAAACCATTTAGAGTGATCCAGGAGTTATATGGGAGGGATTTGATCAGGTATTGGGACATTTTTTTTTGAGTTTCGAAAAAATATTGACGGTCCATAAAAAAAATTATTTTTTCAAAAAAAAATCAACTTGAGCATATAGGTTAGGATTCTACCCCAACTTTTGCATCTCGTTTCCTTTTTTCTTATGATATAGGATCGATCCCATCTGGTTGTGACACAGAACCATCACATCTTTTATAGAAGTGTCGCGACTTGGTGGTAGAGCTTACTAAAACATGGACGCCCTAGGTAGGTCCTGGTTGCATTATGGTGTCCATGCCGTTTCTACCAACACTGTAGGCTCGAGAGTCTGTATAGTCTTTCTTGGATATGAGTTTGAGCCTCATTTGCATGGGTATTTTTCACTCTTTGTCTTACCCTCCAGACTCCCAAAACATAACGGGTCTCCTTTTAATCCCTTTTCAGACCCTCTAAACATGAAAAGATTGCCGAGCGATCTTGTGACCTTTCACGCTCATTAAACTGAAATTTGAAGTCACGTCTGACCGGCGGTAGTTTACCCCTTGTTCGGTTTGGACAGTCAACTGTACGAACAAAGGAATACTCTATTGAATTCCCATTCTTTAGAAGAGTATCTTCAGGTATAATTTTATTCCTTTTTTGGGCCCGAGGGACTAAATTTACGAAAAAGAAACCCCCACGGAGTCCATAGTTAAGCTCTTTTCAGACTCCCTAAAATTGAAAAGATCGTCGAGTGACCTTATTCTTTCACACTCGTTAAAACGGTTCAGAAGAAAATTCTTGACAGAGTCCATAGTTAAGATTTTTTCAGACTCCTTAAAAATGAAAAAATGGCCGAGTGATCTTGTCCTTGTCACACTCGTTAAAATGGTTTTGAATTGACGTCTAATCGGTGCTAGTTTATCCCTTTTTCGAACCGACTAGACTATTTTCGAAAAAGGTACCCCACTGGAGTCTCCTTTTATGATTTTTCAGACTCTCTAAATATGAAAAACTACCGAGCTTCCCTTCTCTAGGCTCGTTAAACTTACATCGAAGGACGTTACCATTGTGTGTTCTATCAACTGCATTTGCATACCTTATCCATCAGCCTTGTAACAGTTTTCTTCTGCGTCTTAACACCTTTGGCCGCTGGAGGATTTTTCCCTAGTATCATTTTACCAGAACATTAGTCTTGTCCTTGTGCCTCGAGCTTGTATGTTTGCAGTAATCGTTCCTCCATTGTAACGTAATATTCCTTTATTTTTTTTCAAAATCATCAAAAAGAACAAAAAAAATCAAATATACCCCAAAAAGAGGATGGGAAAAGTATTTTCTTTATTGGCAGCATAATGTGTCGCCCTTGGATGAAGCACATCTGTCCGTTTGATCATCAGACTATGGGATGTAGTACGACCTTAGGAAGCTTTTTCTCACTATATAGAGTTGTGTCCTCCACCGTTTGGTTACTCTTCCAAACATATGGAGAGTTTGAGTTTCCTCCTGCTTTGTAGACTTATGATTAAAAGATATGCTGCCTGAGTCTTATCACTTGTCGTGCTATTATCCAAGGGAAGTTTGTCACTGAGCCTGAGTCGGCCCCGCTGCAATATGTCTCTTGTCCACATACCCGACCATCCTGAACGTTCAATCAAGTCTTTGTTCGAAATCACTGAAGCCTCCAGTCCGATCATCAAGATTATCAAGTCCATAACCGACGAGCTGTCGAAGACCATTGGGTAGTGCAGTCGTACACTCATATTACACTCCTACCCAAGTTTTAGAATATTTTGAAGTTGTTGCTCGAGCTCTGAAGTATAGCCATAAGGCCAAATCAGCTTCTGGGAGATGGATACTCTATATGTATATCTTTCGGATTTCGAGATGTAGCTTCGCTGTGTATTATTTGCGGCTACTCTTTATAGTTATTTGACATGGATCTACAGTGTATTTGATTGGTAGCCATGGTTCTATTTTATCCCAAGCATGGGTATGCCCGCCTTGGTGAGACATTTGTTATTTTGCAGATGGCACCTCCTGATTCCTGATTCTTGGGCTCACTCATTCAGCATATCAGTACAGATTGGTAAAAGATTGGTAATGTATTTCGGCCATCAGATGCTCTTCTGACCTCACACATTAGGGGGCATCTATTATAACCCTAAATTGCACCACACATGCTTACCTGGGATCAAGCCAACTCATATCCCTTCATTTCCAAAACATTTGCTGAAAAACCTCTTTGAAAATCCTCTTGGGTCAAGGCCCATGCGCCCTAACCCACTACTGCACGCGTGTGAACGCTAGCAGACCTACTACAACCCACATGTATCTAACAAAACACAAAAGTAGGAAAGTTGTCGATGGGACAAAAATATATGGGTCAGTTAACTGAAACTCCCGGCCATGCATGGCTGAGGGTTCGTCCAAAACCCTAGCTCCTTCTAGCCTATAAAAGAAGGGGTAGGGGTACCATTTAGAGGGGGGAAGATTATAGCAAAGAAACTTTGCCCATTTGCTGAATCCATTGTCCCAACCCTTTAGCCTTTCCTCAAGCCAAAGGAGAATTAACGCAAAGCAGTTGGAGGAAAAAAGAAGAGGAGGAACCCAAGATCATGATCAAGGAGCAATGGCCGATCTCGACTTTGATTGTAAGTTGATTCATTTTGAAAATAATAAAAGAATACTTTTCCCATCCCAATGCATGAGTTATATTTGGTTTGTTTAATTTATGCTTAATTTCTAACCCTCAAGTAGAAAAGTAGCATGCATGCGTAGCGGTTTGTCTTGATTGCAGGATTATCTTTGGAAGGAGCAGAGCAAGCAAGCGAGCAAAGTGCAATGGAGGATCTACACCAAACATCAGTAAAAAGGTTAGTAGTTCCCTTCCATACATGTATTTTGAAAGAGGGGTTTAAGTTTTGGGTGGTAGGTTAAAAAGTGATTTCTTTATGGTCAAAATCTGCATGCAAGTTTGACCCTAGTTTTCTAGTCCGTAGGGTATTTTTCCCAACAACACCTTCTACTGATGAGGTTCTAGATAATGTATGAGGATAGGAGGTTTATTCATTCACAAATGGATTTTTAGGCTATCAACAGATCAGAATTGCTAAGGAAGACCGACATAATACCACATTTGCAATAGAATGGGGTTGTTTTCAATACACTATGATGCCTTTTGTTTTGAAGAATGCACTAGCCATCTTTTCCAGGGTGGTGGTTGAAGCATTTAAGGAGTTTTTACACAAGTTTTTGGAGGCATAATTTGATGACTGGAACATTTTTAGTCTACTGAAAGATCATATTGAATGTCTGAGATTGATTTTAGATAAGTGCAGGCAATATCATATTTCCTTGAACTTGAAGAAGTGTATTTTATTTTCACCTTTTGGAGTGTTGTTAGGACACATTGTGTGCAAACAAGGGTTGTTGGTAGATCCTTCCAAGATTTCTATCAATGTTGATATACCTCCTCCTACTTCAGTTAGATAGTTGCGCACTGCATTGGGACACACCCGATACTACAAAAAGTTCATTAAGGGTTACACACAGATAACAACACCTATGGAGAAGCTATTAAATAAAGATAGTAAGTTTCAATGGTCAGAGGAATGCCAACAAAGCTTCGACACACTAAAGCGGAAAATGGTCACTGCGCATATATTGGTTTTCCAGATTGGAGTAAGGAGTTCAATGTTCATGTTGATGCTTCATCCATTGCATTAGGAGAAGTCTTAGCATAGCCTGGTGTAGGAGACATTGACCACACTATATAATTTTCTAGCAAGAAGCTTTCTACATTTGAAAGGAATTATACTACCACTGAAAGAGAAGGCTTAGCTATGGTATATGCGCTGCAAAAGTTTAGACACTACTTGTTGGGAGGACATTTTAATATGTTCATTGATCATTCTGCATTGAAGTACTTAGTCAACAAGCTAGTGTTGGGGGGAAGAATATGAATATGGCTACTATTATTTCATGAGTATGACTTTGAGGTCATGGTCAAGCTAGGAAGAATGAATAAAGGACCTGATCAATTATCTAGGTTAGAACATGGCAAGGAACCTACCCACCTGAATGATACCCTACCAGATGCACAGTTGTTGGCCATCAGAAAATTTGATGATCACTTCGCTGAATCACTTCAGTTCCTATCCACATGAATGGCACCTTGCGAGCACACAGTTATTCAGAAGACACAATTGGTAGTCTGTGCTGTAGATTTTCAACTTACAGCTGGATAGTTATACAAGATGGGACCATATGGGATCTTAAGAAAATGTATTATGGATTCTGAAAGACCATTGATCCTTGCAGAATCACATGAAGGCATTGCAGGAGGACGTTTTTCAGGGAAAGAAACAATGCAAAAGGTTCTCAAAGCCGACCTCTGGTGGCTCACTCTACATAAGGATGCTAAGGAATACTACATAGCTTGCAATGTATGCCAAAGGATAGGGAAGCCTTCTATAAGGGATGAAATGTCTGTAGCACCTCAATTAAATTTATAGGCATTTGAAAAATGGGATATTGCCTTTGTGGGACCTATTAACCCACTAGGAAAGCGCACAGGAGCTCGATACATCATCACTGCTACAGATTACTTGACCAGATGGGAAGAAGCAAGAGTAGTTAAAGACTATAATATAACTACAATTGCACAATTCATATTTGATGATATCATAACCGGATTTGGATTCCCAAAGATCCTTATGAGTGATCAAGGTAAACATTTCATTAACAAAATTGTTGAAGCCTTGAATCAGGAGTTTGAATTTCACCATCAGAAGAGCACACCATATCACCCACATGCAAATGGTATAGTCAAATATTTCAATAAGATATTGGAGACAACGCTGACTAAGATTTGTAGTGCCAACATAAATGATTTGGATTTAAGAATTCTATCAGTGTTATGGGCTTATCAAACTACTTGCAAAAAGTTAACAATACAGACTCCCTTCAAGTTAGTTTATGGCTTGGAAGAAGTGGTACCTATGGAATACTTGGTTCCTAGTTTATCAATTGCAACATTCAAAGGTATGGATGACACTGACACTATTCAAGATAGTCTCATGTAGTTGGTGGAACTAGAGGAAGACAGGTTCATTGCAGGATTTCATCAGCAGGTACAAAAGGAATGAGAAAAGGATCACCATGATAGACATATCAAGAAGAAATAATTTAAGCAGGGATATTTGGTAATTTTATACGACAACAAGTTCATGAAGCATCCAGGAAAGTTCAAGACACATTGGATTAGACCATTTGAATTTGCCTATGTTACAAAAGGAGGAGCTACACATTTGAAGACCCTTAATGGAGAATGGAAGGATGGTTTAGTAAATGGGAGCCGGTTGAAGCTATATTTTGACAACCAACTGCCTCACATCTCTGAGTAAAAACAAAGGAAGAAGGGTCTAGGTACCAAGTGCAGTTGAATTGGGTACTAGACATAGAAAATAAAGTTTTCACATGATAGGAAGGGACATAGCAGAAATCATAGGCTGCTCTGCACAATCTGCAGTCGACGTAATACAGAAGGCTCAATATTGCAGTGACTTAGGATGAGTCACATGTGAGTGTTGGGGCCTTGCTGGCCCTTGGTTATGTATTGAGGAAGAAAACAAAGATTAAGGAAGAAGAAAGACAAAGTACGAAGTGCACGGAAGGCACACAAATCGAGGAAGGGTCGAAGTGGGTAAAGAAGCAGAAAAGAAGGAGCGAGGTAAAGAAAACCAAGTCGTTGAAAGAAAAGATCAAGGAAGACAAAGCATCAAAGAAGATAGATCGTGGACAACTTAGAAAGTGGAAGAAGATATTAATGGATGCTTTGGAGCACTTGACGGAGAAGAAGGAAGAACAAGATGGAGAAACCCTTAAAATACGAGTTATGTGGACCTAGGGTTTTGGCATCTAGGGTTTTGACACCTAAGCTTCGGTCTAAGGTTTTCCAAGAGTCATGAAATGTATAAATAAATGTCTAGAAGAGTTGAGAGGGTTGGTTATTGTGGGTTATTGTTGGTTGTCATCGTTGTTGGTAATAGAAACATTGAGAGAGGGAAGTGTTTTACTGTAAGAGCATTCTGTATTATGGATCTTCAACTAGGTGCGAAGATCAACCCTACAACTGTGTGCGGAGGGGAGATACAGAGGAAGAGAGAGAAGGATATGCAACTAAGTGAAGAGATAGAAATGTATGTTTTCATCCATTATATCAAGAAACACAATTATGTTGACATAGCCCTATGGAGAGGGTGAACCATGTAAATCTTGTTGATCTTTGTGGTTGATGTTGTGATTTTCTATCTGTTATACTGTTATTTCATGGATGTTTTCCCTATTAAATATATAAGGTATAAGATAACTTCATGAAGCTAAGTATAATACTGTTAAATAATCTCTTGGATATATTGCGTTGTTGTTCTGGAATAATTTTTCATTTCCTCTGGTTGTAGACACTTATGTCCTGCAACCCCCCTATTGCTACTTTGGGTGAGACTTCATCTTCTTTGCAGGTGTTGCCGAAAGGGCCAATAGTTAGGGTTTTTTGATGCGTTGTTATATTTCAACCTTGGGTTTGCCCCTTTGCCAACAAGGAGGGCCAACCTCGTCTGTGTCTTCCAACCCCACTTAGTCAGCAGATGTACATTCCATGCAATCGTGAGCTAACCCAAATGGTAACCAACAACCAGGTGGGACTAAGAAGAAAGAACGTAATAATCGTAAGGGTGGGAAAAATAATAATAAACCCAAGGACAATGGAAATAATGAGAAGATGAATAATAATTATGGAGAGGGAAAATGAGAAAGACGTAAGGTGAAGTTTCCCTATAAGATTTCTACAGATGATCATCACCTTACCAATTTATGCCCCAAACTTGTGGAAGCTGTGAGGCTATTATCTCTAATGCCCTCCATGCTGACGAATCCGTTCCCACATAATAAACACATGGCCTTGATCTCCTAAAACACTTGAAATGTGGCTGGTGGGAGTCAAAACCCACCGTTGCAATATGGTGACTGTTTGTGTATCAATATGGTCAATGCACAAGTTAATGTAGCCACTCGATATCGAGATTATAGCTCTTCACAAGCTATTTCTAGTCTAGAATCTCCTCCTCCTCCTTTGGAGACAAATTTATAGATTGAAAAACTAGAGCCACCACATCGTATTCTGAAAGGAGTACTCAAGCGCTCTACTGACAATCCAAATGCTAAAGCTCCCCAAAACTACTCTATTGTTGAGGACCTGGGTCAAATCCCTTGTGCAATGTCGTATTTGGAGGTACTCTAGACGTGTCCTTCACAGAGGAATGCCTTACTATCTACTTTAGGAGCTCGAGAACCCAGTGGCTCAAAATTTGTCAAGTTTGACATCATAGATGTGAAGCATCACTTGCCTTACCATCTAGATTTCCAGATTCACGTGGAGTACTCAAAGTATACCATCAAATGTGTGATTGTTGATGAAGGCACTATTATATGTGTGATGTCCCTGATTTGTTGGAAATCTCTCGGTTCTCTAACTCTTTCTAATTCATCGAACATATTGACTTCTTTTGACGTTCATTCCTTCTGCCCTCATGATATTCTTCCTGGATTTACGGTCCAGTTAGGTGGGAAGATGGTAGAGGTGGAGGTGGAGGTATTTGATGCACCTCTTGATTATAACTTGTTACTAGGATGTAATTGGACCTATGCTATGGTCATCGTCATATCATCCATCTTCTGTACTCTTTTTTTTCCTCATGAAGGGAAGATCGTGAAAATCGACCAGTTATCCTTTGCGTACTCTAGTCCTAATGCATCTATTGGACCATCAATCCTTGTGATTGACAATTCTCACTGGCAACTGAGAATATTGATGTCATAATGTATTCTTACCTTATGGGTACTTTCAACTTCACGGCACTGAGTCACCATGTTTAAGCTATGTCTAGTAGGTCTGTCTCGACAATGTTGGATATGTGTTATATTCTTTGCACGAGTAGTAGTGTCATGTATTTATGTGGTTTTTTCGACACATGGTTTTTGCCGATGGTTTTCTATTTCCAGTTAAGGAATTAGGGTTTTGGACTAAACCAGGTCATTGGGTTAGGGTTTTGGATGCCGCTGGCTCCTATATGTATATTGTATTGTAAAAAATGTAATACAATGAATGAATATAATATATGTTGGTTTTCCTGGTTTGGGTTTCCAGGGGAAAAATCTCTATGTAATGTTTGTATTTACCATTGTATCTTTTATGTTCTTTTCTGAGTATCTGTTTACAGTAGACATTGTACAAGGTTAGAATTTACATTTGGTATCAGAGCTTTATTGGCTTCAGGGGGATGCCTTTGTGGTCAAGGGTTTGGCTCGGGACTGTGATAAGCCTTGTTACAGTGGGAGATCTGTGGTATTGTTTTTCAGGTGAAAAGAAATGGCAAGAAATTCGAAGATGGAGATCGAGAAGTTTAATGGGAAAAGATTTGAGCTGTGGGAGCTGAATATGGAAGATCTTTTGGTGGACAGAGATCAGTGGATCATGGTATATCCAGGTACTACACCTACAGGAACTTTTGCAGATGACTGGAAAAAGATGGATCGGAAGGCAAAGAGAACAATCTGACTGTGTCTCTCCAATTTAGTATTACTGAATGTGTCAGAGGAAGCTACAACCAAGGATTTATGGGAAAAGTTGGGGAATTTGTATCAGTCTAAGTCCCTGGTAAATAAACTATTACTGAGAAAGAAGTTGTATAACTTGAGGATGAGAGATGGAGACTCAGTGGAAGAGCATTTGAATGCCTTCAATACTATGGTAAGTCAGTTAGTATCTGTTGAGATTAAAATTTGATATGAAGATAAATGTATCAGTTTGTTGTGTTCTTTACCAAACTCGTGGGATAGTCTGGTTGTGGCCATAGGTAGTAATACAACTTCTTTGAATTTTGAAGAAGTGGTATCATCCTTGTTTTCAGAGGAGATGAGACGAAATAATATGGAAGGACATATCATAGATGCATTATTTGCAAGAGGACATTTCTAGGAAAGAAATAGATCTAATTTCTCAAGTGGGAGATCTAAGTCTAAGGGTATATCTAAATCTCCTGGAAATTTTGTAAGGGTATGTTGGAGGTGTGGAAAAGAAGGGCACTACAAGAAGCATTGTAGATCCAAAGTTGAGAAAAAGAAGGGATCTGAAGAATCTTCTTCTACAGAAGAAAAGACCTACAAGGAAGAAGCAGGGGATGTGTACTTGGCCTCTTCAAGCACACATGAATATCATGAGGCATGGTTTATTGAATCTGGTGCATCCTCTCATATGACTCCTCACAGGGAGTGGTTCTGCGAATATGAAAAGTATGATGGAGGTAATGTTTTCTTAGGTAATGATTCGACAACCAGAATCATAGGAAGAGGAAGGGTCAAGTTGAGACTCATAGATGGAAGGATTAGAACACTTCCTAGTGTTCTACACATCCTAGGTATGGCCAAAAATTTGATTTATGTAAGAAAAATGGAAGATGCAGGGGTAAAAACAATTTTTGAAAAGGGAACTTGCAGGATGGTTCGAGGAGAAATTGTGTTGATGAAGGGAGTTCAGTTTGGAACTTTGTATAAGATGCTAGGAATCACTATTAGTGATGGGTGTAATAGCTCCATTGTTCCTGATATTGGAGTTGAAGAAGAAATAACTCCTACAGTCTCTGGAGAAAAGGCTATGTTGTGGCATCAAAGACTAGGGCATTGTTGGTTGTGGAGCTTGATTATCTTCCTGATTCAGAGGTCCTTACTTTCAGCTGTGTTTATACCCCATGAAGTATTTACACCCCAGAAGTATGTACACTCTTCCACGCAGGGAAGTGCAGAGGGGGGGTACCCCCTCTGTGGGGTCCGGGGGGTCTGGGGGCAAGCGGGCCCCTAGCAGGGGTTCGGGGGCGAAGCCCCCGAAGCAAAAATTGCCTTGTAAAAGTATATTGTAATTTCATTGTAAATCTAGACCATTCATTATAAGGTCGCAAATCTAACGATAGAGATTATGTTAGGGTTTTTTTCCCTAGAAGGAAACCCTCTTTTATGAGGGAAATGTATTGCGGCTATGGATGATGGTGAATATTGTATTCTGAGAGAGGAGACTG